>CANXYI011848606.1:0-11267 GCA_948208565.1 Hura crepitans
GCTAGCCACTACTTCAGCCCCTCTTTTGAGTACCTAATCAGCCATGTCTTTATTGTAAAAGGAAGAACCTATCAACCTCGTGCAATATGACAATTTAGAGGAATATAACCCTAGATAGTTGCACTCATATACACTACCTAGGAACATTAAACATATGCTCTGATACCACCAAATGTGACACCTTCTACTGGATTGTGGGAGGAATCTAATAAGCGGTGCACTCTCTGCTAGGTCACCCATCCTAAAATTGTCCTTTCGACTCATTCATTTAACTTTTAACAATTTCATATTATTCGATTCAATCGAACTCCAAAATTCATTCTATCTCTTTATAGGGTCAACTTAAGGTCATACAAGTCTATTTATACCATAAATAGCCATTCATAGACTTCTTAGATTTTTACTTAAATCTAATAGCATAACAGCTGTCTGGGTCACAGACCAAAATTTTGAAACCTATAAAAATACACTTCAAATATTGAATCATCATCTCCTGGACCCTTTTGGTCCACCAATTAATCAACCTAACATCATCATTCAATCAGTTCATCAACATTGGCCTTAGGCTACAATCATACAAAACCATAATCTAGATCCTTAAGCTCACATATCATAATCATTCAGTAAATAAAGCCATTTTTTCACATAGTCTAATCATTACTTATTACAAACCACAGTCCATATTATATATATAACCTTTTAACTATATCCATTTCCCACCTGTATACCAGTGTAAAATTGCTTACTATATATGTAATAACCTTCTAACTTGTCCTCTAAACTTACTTGCATGCACTATGACTTTATCTACTGATAAAGATTACATATGCACCGAAATAGGTGCATTGAGTATATAATATACCCAATGGTGGATTCAAGCATTTAAAACATGTCACAGTAGTTATCATGCATATAGATAGTGATAATATCAATTTATTCAGGTTATTATGCCAATAATTAAAATACATATATCAAAATGACCACACCACCCTTGTATACCTTTATTAATGATCCATTCATATCATATCTTAAAATTCCATATCTTTTTAATATTTGCCATTATTTGTGACAATATTAAAATATTTAGGTTATTAGACCAATTATTTAATATTTCTATCAAATGACCAAAATACCCTTACATATATATATAATAGCCCATCATTAATTAATCAATTAAAATCAAGTAAATTATTGATTTACGCCATTCTCAATAATATTATTCAAATAATTGAATTATTAGGTCAATAAAAGTTATATGTGTAAAATTACCAAAATACCTTTTATCATGTGCATTAGTTATTTATTCAGTTAATTATGCCAAAATCTAGGAAATTCAATAACATCTACCATTAACAGTGTTGTGTCTCATTTACTTCATTACATTAATAGGCCTAACTAGATAGATGACACTTCAATACACTAGACCTAGAGGGAACTAAAATACTGTAGTGATCCATATTCTGGACCTCGACTGTTGCACCGGCCTGATTTCGATGCAAATGAAATGAAGTGGTCTGTCTAATAAACTAGTATAATGGCCCTCTAGGACCTTGGCCACTGTACCAGCCTTGTTTGAAGGTTAATGATATCACAATTTGGTTTGCCTAGCATACTAGTCTATCTAATAGAGTAATACAATGGCCCTTCAGGACCTACATTGCTACATCGGCATAATCAAGTAAATGGCATCAAGTGTGCAAAAGAATATTAGTGTTTATATAACAAACTAGTATAGTGGCCCTAAAATAGACCTAAATCATAGTATCGGCCTTGCATGAAAACCAGACAATGCAACAACTACTAAATCCCAAAGTAAATTGATCAACCCATTTAGTGAGTGTCTAACTAATGGGCCATTAACCTCAATTTATGTTTATTTCTTTATTGATTACCCTTTTACAATATTCTTATGTGAAAAATAGACGGATATTATTTTTATCTCACTATTAAATTTTAGCCCAGTCTAGTATTGCCATAATTTGATAGTGCCAAGTACATTTCCAATTCTATATGTAGTTCCTATGTTAATCAATATTTGAATAATATTATTCTTAGTTTTATCACATATTAAATTCCCATTCAATATCCATTTACTGTCTAGATATATTTTTGGTTTAGGTAATGGTAAATTTTTGATAGTTATAGGTTATTTCATTATTTTGTGATAGCCCTTTTTAGGTTCATTTCTTAGCCCTTTTCAAAGCAGTTTTCACCAATAAACTCATACATTCCATGGGCCTAAAGCCACCATAAATTAAGCAACTTAAAAGGCCAAACAATAGGCATACATGCCACATTATGTAATCACATCATAATAGCCCTTTTAGGCACATATTTTTGGCACATTTCAAGCAATATCTAATCTTCACATTTAGTTCAATGTTACACTTCATCTTAGGCTAACATTCAAGTTTACTTCTCAGGCTTTTACTTGCAATTTTAAGATACCTATCAAACATTCATTACATACAATTAGATAGATTATGTCAAGCCATTTATGCCATTTCGTGTGCATTATGTTAAGCTTGCTTACACATGCTCATTGCATACACCTAGCTAAGGTTTTCATGTTACTTTCTTGAATTTAGATCTCATGTACAATTATCCCTTAGCCTTGATCATGCATTTTCATATTATTCATTATACATTTAACCATTCATCCATAGCCTAAACACACTCATACACGTATGTGCACATTTTTTAGCAATCTAAGATAGTGTATACATGTTACATGCCTCGACTATAATAATTTACCATGCCTTTATGCACCAATCAATCCTATCATATGCCACAATATCATTTTAAAAATTATAGGCCTAATATACATGATATTTAATTATGTTTCCTTGTACATGCTACTCACTCACATTCCAAACAATACAAATAGACACAATTAGACTTTAAACCTCTCATCCACTCACTATGTTCATGCCAAACATACATAAATCAACTTATCCACACTAACCTTCAACATAAACTCAATGTATAGCTACGTCAATTAATCTAAAGCCACTTTAAACACAAATATTCATCCCATCTACCCCTTATTACCTCTCAACTAGCAAGCAACACACACCCTCACAAGCTAATTTTTCCTAGCAATCACTTATGTAACATTCACCTACACCAAATTCTCTAAGAACTCATGTAAGCCCTATGTTGTCACCAATTCAATTCCACTATACCTCACTTAAAACTTTAATTCAGGCATGAATGTAGGGTGGCATAAAGTGAATACAAGAATTCACTTACCTCTTGTCAATGGAAACAAAACTCATTTAATTCAAGCCTTCAAAGTCCATAAATTCTAGCCCCATTTTTCACACAAAAATCAGCCCCAAATCTTCATGCCATTTGCTTTCCAATTTCCTCAAAAATCATACAAACACATCCCATTAGGTTTTAAGTAGTCATAGGTAACCATTCCCATTTAAGATCCCTTAGAAAACACAAGGAATCAATGAAGAACTCACTTTAAGTGCTTTACTTCCATTGCTAGAACTATGCTAACCTTAGCACGTTTGGTGAATTTTAATTAAATCATGAGAGCTCTTTTTCCATTTATTCCTTATTCCTAATTTCCCTAACATATAAGAAAAATTTTTAGTGTGTTTAGTTTTTTGAAAGAAGAAGAAAATGATGATGAAATTGGTAATCTCCCCCTTAAATGGTGTTGGTTCTAGAAGCAATGGGAAAGAAATTTTTTTTTCTGTTGCTTCGTGTTTTTTAATACTTGGCATCATAGATTAACATGTGTCATGGCCCTTAAACTAGCTGACATTATACGACTGGTCTCACGACCTCCTGAACCATCCCGAAAATGGGTCGATTTTGATAGAAACTTTAGAAAATCTTTAAAAATCATATGGACCTCAAAAAATTATGATATTTGTTTTAAAATTCATCATTTAATCCCTTTACATGCTCATAAATTTTTGCAACCAAATTCCATCAATTATGCAGTTTTACAGACTACCTCAATTTGCATGCAAACCTAAAAAATTATGAGAATTTGCCAATGACCTTGGAATTCAATAATTCTCTCACCAATGGACTCAATGGAATTATTCGTGGCTCGACTCAGTTTAACCCTACAGATTAATAGCTTATTGTCTAAAATGAATTATTGGTTATGCTAAATTTTTAAATCTTGCCTTTTTCATTAGTTTAAAGCTTTTTGAAGTTACATGTCCAGTGTCACCACTTTAGTCCTCATACAAGTTACCCGACACCCTATGCACACTTCTCAGACCTAGTGGCACTATTCACAAAGCCTCAATACACGAGTGTTACATGTAAACTATTGCTTAATCCAATCAAGAAGTATAACATGTGCTAATCATTTTGCATTAACAATGTCCCATCTTGTTAATACTATGATTAGGGAAGTTTATGTAAATCACATTTACATGTAATAAGAATCACATATCATGAACAATTCTTGATTTCCTCTACATTGTGATTACATACTAGGGACTTTATAACATGGTTTAAGACATTGTAAACAATTATAAGTAATATATAAAAGTATAATGATATAAAGAGAAATGCCTTCTAGTATGATTTCACAAGGTTTAAATACATGAATACTACCCTATTACATGAGCTTTAAGGCATACTTCTAACAATCTCCCATTTGCACTAGAGCTAATCACCTATGCACACAATGCCCATTGCATTTGCATGTTGATCAAACTTTCTTTGTGGAGTGCCTTTATGAAAGGATTAGCTGAGGTCTAATTTGTAAAGACCCTTTCAATTTTCACATATGGTCTATTGATGATCTCTTTGATTAGATGGTAATGTTGAAGAACATGTTGAATGATTGATAAGACCATTGATCACGAACTTATACAATAGCCTTATTGTTATCAAAATATAGTGGCATTAGATTACAATGCCTGGAACCACTCTAAGTTCTATAATGAACTTCTTAATCTAAATGGCTTCCTTAGCTGCTTCAAAAGCTGCTATGTATTCAGCTTTAATGCCAGAATATATAGTCGTACCTTGTTTGGAACTCTTTCAAATAATTGATCCTCAATAAATAATGTATACTTATCCAGATTTAGAATTACAATCATCCTTATTAAATTGGAAGCTAGCATCAGTGTACTTGCTAACCTATAGATCTTATTCTCTACAAATCAAGAATAGATCCTTAGTCCTTCTCAAGTACTTAAGGCTATTCTTTATAGCCACCCAATATTCCTCTCCATAAATATATTGGAATATGCTTATGACACTTAGAGCAAATGCTACATTAGGTCTGTATACATGATAGATCCTATAGCCAAAGCATATGGGATCTTACTCATATGCTCTCTCTCCTTATGCGTCTTAGGAGATAGATTTGAAAAGGTGTTTTCCATGTAACATAAGAATATAACTTTTCTTAGAGAGTTCCATGCTAAACCTCTTTAGCATCTTATCTATGTATATTGACTATGAAAAAGCAAGCAACCTTCTAGATCTATCCTTATAGATCCTGATCCCCATGATGTAGGTTGCTTCTCTAAGTTCTTTTATGTAGAATTGTTTTCTATTCCAAATCTTAACTAATTGTTGGATAGAAACATCATTTCCTATTCATAGTATGTCATCTACATACAATACATGGAAAATGATTGCACTCCTTATAACACCCCCTACTAGATTCCTAAAGGAACCCAATTAGTGGTGCACTTCCTGCTAAGTCAATAATCCTAACTTCTCCCATGATCATTCATTTAACCTTTACTTATGCTATACTTAACTGTTTCTAGGTAACTCTAGATTCAATGTTATCTGTTCTTATAATCCATTTAGGTTCATGTTATCATGTTCATATTGTCACAAAATGACTTTAACACATTCAAGTATTTCCTAAAAATCTAGCAGCACAACGGCTATCCAGGTCACTATTCCAAAATTCTTTTTTACCCATAAAACACTTTTATAATAAGAAATCACATCTCCTGGACCCTTCTAGTCCCTTAGATATTAACCTATGATCATTATCTATCAAACAACAAGCACAGGCCTCAAGCTACACTTAAGAAATCACATAGAGCCTCAGGCTCATAAACCATACACGTAAGGTATACATACATAAAAGGATTAATCATAGATTAATTACAACATAGTTTGCCTGCATATATACAAATATAACCCTATTTCCCTTTATACATCACAGCCATTTTCCCTACCTAAGTACATAGAGTGTAAAAGGTATACAAATATAGATTATCAACCTTCTCAAATTTTACCTCTAAACTTCCTTACACACTTTACGAGGCTATATCCTTGTTCTTGGTACTTGCGCACCAAAATAGGTACGTTGATTATAAAATACTTAATGGTGAATTCATACATTTAAAACATGTCCAATAGTTTATCAATGCTTAATATTCCTATTTTCATCAAGTTCTATTATCCAAGTTCAACTTAGAGTACTAACATGCAAAATTACCATTTTACCCCTAAGGTGTTTCTATCTATAAATTATCCAGTTAATTATTACAACTCATATAAATTATGTTTGAGGTCATTATTAACCATTATATGCATAAACTATCCCATTTTAAGCCTTTACACACTATAAGTGGAAAATTGCTAAAATGCCCTTGTGTTATATTTTATAGCCATATGCCTATTTTATTAATCTTATCTAATTGCTTCAGTTGGCCCATCTCAGTAGACAATCCTGATAGACACTAGATCTAGAGGGAAAAATAAACTTGTGCAATGGTCCCCATTGTGGACCTGTCCCGCTACATCGACTTAATTAAGTTATGGTACCCAAGGTGCAAATAACAAAGAGTTGCTTGCCTAGCAGATTGGTTTATCCAACAGACAAGCGTAGTACCCCTCAGGGACCTATGCCATTTCATCGACATCATGTAAAAGATCAGTGATGAAGTGGATATGTCTGCCCAACAGATTGGTCTGTCCAATAGACTAGTTTAATGACCCTCAGGGACCTACGCCAATACATTAGCAATATCAAATCTAGCATTAAGTGGCAAGGATAGAAAGTTGTCTATCTAATAGACTAGTATAGTGACCCCAATAGGGACCTATGCTGCTATACCAACTCTATCTGAAAAGTAAACAGTGTAGCAGCTGCTAAGGATCCCTAAGTTGACCGGTCAACCCATTTAATAGGTGTCTATCTAGTGGGCCATTTAACCTAAAACTATGTCCATTTCATTACAGATTGACTTTTTATAATATTTTAAACTAAAAAATAAATAGTTATAATTTTTATAACACAGTTGGAAATTAGTCTGGTCTGGTCAAGTTATAAAGAGGCTATATCAGGAAAATTATAAGAAAACATATTCAAATTTATATTTGCCAATAATTATCATATGTTATACTAGCTTCAACTCAAAAAGCATTTAATAGTTTTAGGCCGTTTACTATCTAGTGGATTTATTGGTTCACGTAATGGTCATTTTAGGACATTTGTAGGTCATTGTGACATGGTTCCATTTATCTTTTTAGGTCCATTTCACCTTATTTTTTAGTGCAATTTTCACCATTATTTGCATCAAGTTCATAGGCCAAATGCCAACATAAACTTAGGCCATAAACAAGGCCAAAATTTAGGCAAGCATGCCATTACAATTTATCACACCATACTAGCCATTTTAGGCACATAACTCAAGCTCATTGTTCATATACCAATCATAGCCCTTAAAGGCAAATACAAGCCATTTGTTATACTTAATTTCTAACCAATCTTAAGCTCATTATTTATACTATACATTGCCTATTTTACATGCCATTTTAAGTTATACTTTGCCTAGGTTCGTGCCATTATGAATTAAGTCACTATAGCTCACCTAAGTACATTATTTTAGGCATATTCCTTTCACACATGTTCTATTACTTTCATACCTATTTACACTAATAGGGTTCTTGGGTTTGACCCCTTTCTAGGCTTATTCATGCATTTTCATGGTGTTATTTACACAACCACTCATTTAACCATAGCTTAACTATATTCCCATACACAACATTGCATTTCCATGCCATTTAGGATCACAAAAGCTTATGATATGTCTCGGCCACTACACAATTTTTCATGCCACCATGTTTTATACAAACTTATCACATGTCAAATCACTAAAACATGCATCATAGGCCTAAGGGACATGAACTATCATCTCCAATCACTACTTAAGATCACACAAAGTAAGTCACACACAATTACAATTGTAGTGCAAACTCTCAGCTACATTTGCAACTCATACCAATCATGCATATTTCCATTAATTCACAAAGAATACCATTACATATCTATGCCAAAGCCATCAATCTATGCTTTAAACATCATAAACACACTTTAGCTACTTACATACCTCTCGACCAACAGCTAAATTTACATGTATGTCACTTTCTTTCATCAATCAATCATGCAATCCACAATCCCACATGCCATATACTAAAATCCTTCAATGAAAACACCTATCCTTAGGTCAAAAGAGAAGGTACTAAAAATTAGAGGGCATGAAGTGAATGGCTAAATTCACTTACCCCACACTTCAAAGAATGAAGAATCCACCTTTTAAGCCTCTCAAAGTTTTTTGCCAGTCTAACACATCCACTTCTCCTCCTCTCTTCAACCTCCTTTTTGCTTTGATTCACATTAAAAGCCATATAAATCCATCACCATATATGTTAGGCATCTTACACACCCAATTCCAACAAGAAAAACCAAGGAAAAACTTAAGAAACCATAAGAGAACTCACTTTAGCTGCATGCTGGATAGCATATGTCTAAGGTTCTTTCAGGATTTTTAACTTTTTCTTAGGGACTCCTTTTACTGTAATTCTTTTTCCTTTAGCTCTCTAACATATAAAAATAATTTTTGGTGAGGAGTGCTTATTGAAACAGGAGGAAAAAGATGATGGAAATGCCAATTCTTCCTCTAGCTAGCATTGGTTCCAATAGCTAAAGGGAAGAAAATGCTTTCTTCTTTGTGATTGGATTTTTTCTACTTGTCCCACTAATCTTGCCACTTCTCAAGGGTCCTAGGCTAGTTGGCCATGTGTGGGTGGTTCCCACAGCCACTCGAGCCACCCCAAAATGTCTCAGTTTTTTGGTAACCTTTGAAAATTCATCAAAATTCATATGGACCTTAAAAAATTACACTATTTCTTTTTAAATTCATATTTCAATCCCATCTACATGCTTGTAAACTTTGTAGGCCAAAATACATCGATAGGGCAGTTTTCACAGTGCCTAAATTTGTGTGCCATCCTAAAAAATTACGAGAATTTACAAACTACCTTAGAATTCAAAAATTCTTTCACCAATAAACTTAGTAGAGTTTTTGAGCTTTAAGGTGTGCTAATTTTGGGTCCATTTGAGCACATCTCGAGTCATTATTGGCTCATAAAATTTTTATTACTTAGAGGGGTAGCTTATATTTTGAAATGAATTATTGGTTCTACTAAATTTTAAAATTTTTACATTTTCATCCAATTAATGCCCTTCAAAGTTTCATGACTAGTGTCACTACCTCAATTTACATTCAAGTGACTCAACACCTTAAGCACACTTCCCGAACCTAGTGGCACTATTCATGAAGCCTTAGAACACGTGTATTACACTCCCTCTGACCTTCTTGTATACATATGGCTCATCCATATTTTATAAGAAACCAAACTCTTTGATTATTTTATCAAAAGTGATGTTTCAGCTCCTAGATATTTATTTTTAATCCATAAATGGATCTTTGAAGCTTGTAAACTTGATTGCCATATTTTGGTGTAAAACCTTTAAGTTATGTGATATACACTTGCTCTAAAAATTTTACAATAAAGAAAGTTATCTTTACATCCATTTGCCATATCTCATAATCATAATGAGCAGTAATGATATGCAAAATTCAAACTGATTTAAGCATTACAATTGGAGAAAAAGTTTCATCAAAGTCAATTTCTTGTCTTTGATGATAGCCTTTTGCTACCAATCGAGCTTTAGAGGTAATCACATTACCTTTCACATCAGTCTTCTTCTTAGAGATACATTTGAACCAAATAGGTTTTATCCCTTCAGGTGGATTAACTAAGGTTTAGACCTAGTTACCGTACATAGAATCCATTTTGAATTTCATGGCCTTAAGCCATAAGTCTAATTCTAAACCCTTTAGAATCTCCTTATAACTAGTCTGCTTATGATCTTCTTCTATAGTCAATTTTTTTATCTTTGTCCATAAGAAATCTATTTCTCACTTGAACAGTCTTGATCCTAGTAGATCATCTAAGAACTTGTGTTTTCATAGGTTCTTCAATTACATCATCACTATAAGTAATAGAACTTAGACTAGTCAGTTGATCTGCTTCAATTTGTGGATTTCAAACTTCATCAAGTTTTATTTTACTCCCATTGTCTTTCATGAGAAATCTTTTCTCTAGAAAGACTACATGCTTTGAAATAAACACTTTTTATTCTAAATGATGGTAGAAGTAGTATCCCAAAAATTCCTTTGGATACCCCACAAATAAGCATTTGTTTGACTTAGCCTCAAGCTTATCTAACATTATTCTCTTCACATATGTAGGGTATCCCCATACCTTGATATATGAAAGAATAGGTTTCTTATTATACCATATCTCATATGGTATAACATTAACCAACTTTGATAGAACTCTATTCAAAATATAAACACTAGTTTTTAGTGTATACCCCTAGAAGGACTTAGGAAAGTCTATAAGACTGATCATGGATCGAACTATATCAATAGAGTTTAATTTCTTCTTTAAGATACACTATTATGCTAAGGTGTATATAGAGGAGTCCATTGAGATAACATACTATTATCTCTTAGATAACCCTCAAATTCATGACTTAAGTATTCACCCCCTCTATCTGATTGAAGAAATTTAATACTCTTGCTAAGTTATTTCTCAACCTTATTTTTGAATGCTTTGAACTTTTCAAAAGCTTCAAACTTGTACTTTATCAATTACAAATACCCATATCATGAGTGATCATTAACAAAGGTAACGAAGAATAAGAAATATCCATATACATATGTTGTTATTAGACTATATACATCAATATTTATGAGTTCTAATAACTCACTTGCTCACACACCCTTTGTAAAAAAGGTGATTTTGTCATTTTGCCTAATAAACAATACTCACATATATCATATGATTCATAAACAAATGATCCCATAATACCCTTCTTGTGTAGGTTAGTCATGCATTTCTCTTTTATATGGCCAAGGAAATAATGCCATAGATAAGATGGCATCGAGTTATCTATC
>CANXYI011848628.1:0-11879 GCA_948208565.1 Hura crepitans
CACTAATACGCTAAGTATAAAACTCAGTGGTGAATCTGATGCACTAAAAACATGTCATATGTAGGCACTTAAATACAATAACAGGCTATAAATGCAATGCATAAATTAACTTCATGCAAGGCACTAGTTCTAATTAATCAGTCTCAATTTCATTTAATTACAATAATATGACTATAATAATTTCAATTAAATTCATTACTTAGTAATTGCCATAAACCAGGTTTATATATTAATTCAATTTAAATTTAATAGGCTCGACTAGGTAAACCACACCTAAAACACTAGACTATGAGGGAATTGAAAAGTTATGCAGTGGTTAACATTTTTAATCCTCGATCATTGTACTAGCCTAGTCTAATAATAGGGATCAGTTCCCTTGAACCTCATAATATTAGATAGTAGATAGCAAGGATTAGTCTGTAGACCTCCTAATATCTAAAAAATCACAGCAAGAAACTTTAATGGATAGCAAGGATTAGTCCCTAGACCTCCCAATGTCTAGAAAATCATTAACATCAACCACTTCTAATTGATAGTAGGGATTCGTATGTAGACCTCCCAATATTTAAAAAATCATCAGTAATTATCTAGCAGCTGCTAATTCCTTAGTTGATCGATTAACCCATCTAGTGAGTGTCTAACTAATGGGCCATCTGACCTTATTTTATGTCCATTTATTTACTGATCATCATATTATAATATTTAGAAGTGAAAAATAGATAGTTGTGAATTTATTTTGACAGTCAAAATTTGACTTAGACAGTTGTAGGTCATTTTTTGTGCTACCAAACAGTTGCGGGTCTATTTTTTTGAGTCATTTTAGGTCACTTTCTGAGGCATAATTAAGTCCATTCTAAGTCATGGTTTTAATTCTATTTATGTTTATGTTTAAGTCCATTCTAGTGTATAAGTCCCTAAGTCATTTTCTTAAGACAGTTATAAGTCATTTTTGTTTTTGCGTATACCATTATAGGTCCCAAAACAAATCCTTTTCATGCCATTTTTCTATGCCACTTGCACTCATTCACATTTATAGTCATAGGTTTAAAGCCACATCAAATTATACATTCCAAATGGCCTTAAAAGAGGCATCAAACTTATTTCATATAAACCTTATAAAATGTCCAAACTTAAGGTACCATTTACACACTAATTTAGGTCTATTTTGAGGTCATTTTCATTATGCCATTTTAAGCCATTTTCAAGTCCCTTTTTAACTACTTCCAACCTTAAATGCCATAATAATATTTATACATTTTCACGTCTTATTACTCATACATGTTCACTTATCTCATACCAAGTGCACATTACATAACACATGCCAATTATGCCATGCCATTCTCACACACATATATCATGCCATACCATATTTATTATACAAAATTTACTTTACATACCTCTCGGCTAATGCTTGCCAATGGCCATATACATGTTTTTCTTCATATTCAATCGCACATACCCATGCAATGGCATCATTTAAGCATGCATATATAGACACCATGCACATATCATGCAAACCAAGCTATGGCATGCCTTGTACATGTCTTGACCATACCAAGTAATCATACACATATGCATTTTTTCACCAAATTCACCATATATACCTATAATGCCATCCCTAACATACAAATTCCCATTCAATGTATCATGTTAACTTGCTATACACTTAGCTTACATTTGAAGGCAACCTCTTAGCCAACTAAGGCATAATACCAACACTTCCATTTTTCAACATACACATGCATAATTAATATATTTATATATCAAATGCACTAAAAACTATCACCTTTCCACCTAATTCAAGCCATGCACTTAACACACACACATACACTAACCTCTCACCAAAGTGAGGCCATAACCATTCCTTCATTCTTTCCACTAATTTAGCATACATATCATTCATTTAACATGGTATACACCTCAATGTATGTATAACACACCATTATACACTCAGTAACCATTAAAACCACAAATTCCATACAAGTTTCCCATACAATTTGCTTATGAATTCTAAATGGTATGCTTTAACTACACTAAATTCATATACCTTACTAATTTCTAGCTTTTCCTCTAACTTTGGAAGCCTTAATGCCTTGATTCCCCTTGATTTTCCTTGTCACCTTTATAGCCACAACACATTTAGAAAATTCCCTTAAAAATTCCATAGCCCTCCAATTGAAATTCTATAAATGTGAGAGGTTTTAAAGTGATTAAATCCCTTAGGAAAAATTTTAAAATTAAAAGAAAAACACTCACACTTGCAATTGGTTTCTCAAGCACCCTTTATGTATACTTAAGGATTCTTAAATTTTTCTTAAGCTCAATGGCTGCCTATTGCTTCTAACCTTTTTAAGTATTAATTTTTCACTTATCAAAGGAATTTTAGTGGCAATTAGTGGCTATTTTAGGCTAAAACAACCATGAAAATGGGGGAGTTAAGGTGAGGTTAGAGTTGGCTGGAAATGAAAAAGAAAAGGAGAAGTTGGTGGGTGGATAGAGTGTGTAAGCCAAGTGGGTAGCTAAGTGGCATCCTATGGCTTTTATAGTAGTTGAGGTGGCCCGGGTGGTGACATGTGTCACCTAAGCACCTTGAAAATGCTTAATTTTGCAGAAACTTCAAAGAATTTTAAAAATTCACTCAGACCTCTAAAAATCACCTTGTTTATTTTAAAAATCCTAAATTAGTACCATTTAGAGGCTTGTAAAATTTCATGGCCAAATTCCTTTGGTAAGACAGTTAACTACCTGCCTCAGTTTATGTGTTAAATCTTTAAATAAAGTCATTTTCAACATTTTCAAGCCCTTTAAAGTTTCATGACTAGTATACCCCTCCTCAAGCCTTATGAAGGTGACCCAGCACTTCGATCGCACTTTTTAAGCCTTAGAGGTACTATTCATAGAGCCTTGACTCACAAGCGTTACAATCTATAAATTTAACTTTTAAACCCCATCAACCATCTCCTTTGTCATACATCTATAATTATTTTAGAATATCCATTTTATCTGACATAAATAAAGCAAATGTAATATGTGGAATTAAAATATTCTATAAAAAAGTGAATTTTGTAAAATATGAGATATATGATAGATTTCGCTAAAAAAATAATTAATTGATGGATAATTTTATATAATTAATGTATGAATTATTATTATTTTATACTAAAGAGAAGGTAAAACAAATAAAAAATAATGCTAACACATAAAAATCTTACATTCTATTAAAATATGAATGAGGATAGAAGGATGTTTGATAAGTGATCTACTAAATAAACATCTCTTAATTATAATCTTAGTCTATTTGGAAAGGACCATTCTATAATTATTATTCATATTTTAATAAGGAGTAAATTAAAATGTTAATTATTCTATTTAGCATATGTTATGTTTGATATGTCTCTAGCAATTGATTAAATTGTTTAAATTTTAAATGATAATAAAGCTAAATAATTATAGGATTTAAAGGAGAAGCAAACTCGAAGACATTGACTTTCATAACATTTATACTATGTGTTAACTTAAAATGTAAAATTACCGTTTAGATTCAATAGCAAGGAAAGTGGCATACATTACAACTCAAAAATGCAGCAATCTATCATTGTAAAATTAGCAATTGTTATGATGATGGAGATACTTGGCTTATTTATTAAACTTTTACATATGTTTTATTTCGATTAATATAGAACAAGGTCTTCTACTAGATTAAAGACAAGTACTTAAATCCCTAAAAAACAAATAACAAAATTTTAATTTTATTTTAGTTTTAATTTATTTTATTTCCCTTTGAAGTATTGGAAGTTTAGAAAAAGATGAAAAGTAGGAAATTGTATATTTTGCTCATGTTAATAATTATATGTTTATAGACAATCAAAATGGAGTTAAAATAAGGACATGGCAAGTAATTATTTTAATTTAATGATTCTGGTTAAAATTTATAATACTTTTTGAATATCATTATTTTTCATATTATTTTTTTATTATAAAGGGAAAGGTCATGCTATGACAAATATTTTTGAAGATATAATATCTAAAATTGCATCTAATCTTATAATTAATCATTTGTACTATTGTCCCATTTGACTTTGTAGCAATGAGTTATTATTCTTATTTATAAATATTTCTTTTAGAAATTCATTATTTCTTTTGTAGTATTTAATAAATGTGATGCCCTTTATCAAGCTTATAACACTAGCAAATCCCGAGTTTATGAATAGTACTTCTCAAGATATGAATATTGTCTACTAAGACTTGAGGTACTCTAGTTTAACTGGATAGAAGTATTAATTATAAAATGATTACAGATAATATTTTAAAAGTAAATAAATTCGTTAAGTGGGAAAAAATCAAAATTTAAGTTTTTATGGCAATCTAAAATGAACAATAAACTATTTTTGGGGCTGAATGAAAGATTCTGTACTTTTGCTAGAATTGACCCAGGAGTTTTGCAAACTGAAGGTAAAAAACTTTTAAGAGTCAAATAGAATTTTAATTTGAATTTTTAGATATGAAGAAAATTTTATAAAAATCACATGAGGATAAAAAAAGGGAGAATAACAAGGGCAAGATAAATTAAAGTAGATAGAATTAAGGGTATTTTTATTAAAAGATATTTTTATTGATTTATATTGGTAGCCATAGAAAGATAAAAAGTGATTAAAAGAAGAAGAAGAAAAAAGAGAAAGAAAAAAAATAGAAAAGAAAAGAGGAAGAAAGAGATAGAGCAGAGAAAAGGAATGATGAATAAGAAAAGAGGTAGCCATGAACTCATTTTCAAGCCTAAAAGAAGGGATGAATTGATGATTAAATTCATGAATTTGGTTAAAGAACAAGAGGAATTTAAGTGAGCTAACCTAGAGAAAGCTCTCAGTTTATAGTACATAAGGAAAATTTTATTGCTTCACTTAAAAGAAAATTAAAGGCAGTAGTAAGGACTTATGTCTAATTTTAGATCTAACCATGTCCAATTTTAGATCTAACCAAGATAGTGAAATCCAATCATCAATTTCTAAAGGTAAAAGAATAAAGAAATTCATGGCAAAGGAAGCAAGGAATTGAGAAACTCAGCTATTTGATAATGAGAACTAGAAATTTAATATGCTATTTGGAGCAAACTTGAGCAAGCAAAAATTTAGGATTTTCTACTGTTGATTTCCATCTACAGTAAGCAAGTGGGTAACTAATATTGTATATGGCTATCGGGTACTGCTGATGGAGTTATTTCATTTTTACTTTTGCAACTATGTTTAAGGTGATTTTTTACTGTAACTTGATTAATGAAATTATTAGCTTAAGAACCATATATGGGTGTGAGAATGCATATAGAGGGGATATAGGGTGTAACTCAAAAAGTGATCTAGTTTAAGAACTTTGATTCTATAAGAGAAACCAAGGAAAATTCTTCAAATCCTTTGAAATTTTCTTTATAATTTAAAAGAACTGATTGTAAAATGAATCCTAATTTGAGCAATTTGTGAAAATGAAGAGAAAACTTAATAAAGGCTAAAAAGAATTACCTATAAGACTTAAGTTTATGAGTAAATCGAAAAGATATATTTGAGAATTTAATAGGGATTTTAGTAATTCAAGTTAAAAAAATGATTTTAAGTGTTTATGTTGAAGTTCCTAACTAGTTTGCTTTGGATAATGAATGTTAAATGACTCTTGATGCACTTGATCATGTGTGATGGATGTTAATTAAAGGTAAGGTTATGAAATTTTGAGAAAACTATAAATCCTTATTGTGTTTACTTTGGTTATTACTACCATTTGATAATGTAAGTTTTGAATTTTAATTAAATGTGAAAATTTTGGTATAGTACTACATGTCTAGAGTTGTAAAGAATCATGTTATAGTACAAAGTTGCTAACAAAATGTTCTAAAGGAGAGATTTAAGTGAAACCCTTTTTTTGAATTATTTGAGATTTAATTATAGCCTATAAATGGAGTGAGTAATGATTTGTGATGTAGTTATTAAATAAACATGAATGTTGTGTTGATATACTATGGTTTTGGGGTGCTATAAGGCTGAAAGCAACAAGTTTAGAACCAAGAACTTGTTATGCTATGAAAGGGGGATAAGGGTAGGGTTTATGATAAAGCAAAGGTAAACAAATTTACCTATTTTATATGGTAAATTTGCTATTATTTATGCAATAGACAATCACTGTAATCCAGTTTTTCTAGGATAGGAAAGTCATTCTTTTTTTCAAAAGTTTTGCTTAAGTTATTAAATATGCTTAATCTTTGGTGAATGTTATATCATGCCAAAAATTAAACATGTGAGTGTTATTAATTGGTAATATTCAAATACTTAGTAAGTAAATGGTATACTTAGAATATTTAATTAGTTTATACATGTTTCTTTATATGCTCTTAACACTAAACATATTTTTAAGGGTTAAACGAATTTTATACAAGTAAAATTTAGAGTCTATAAACATTGAAAGAAATTAAGTTGACAATTTAGAATTATCATGTGTTTAATTATATGATTATGAAATTGTATGATATGATGATTATACAGGGAACATGAAAGGAAAGGCCTATATGAATATAAATAATCTAGTTTCAGTAAGTTGATTAATAAACTATGGAGTTTAGTAGCTGCTAGGGCACCTTGGTACTGCACTAAAGCCTTTGGGCTTGGATTATGACCTTTGGGTCCATTTCATGGTATATCATTCATGAGGCCTCTATGATTTGTTTTGATTTAATCTCTCTCATGAGGTCTTTGTGACTCGAATTCCCCTTCATGAGATATTCGTGGCCTATTATATCTTATTATCCAATATCGAGAAGTTTATCTACTAAGTATGGGTAAGTAAAATGAAATTATTACTATGAAGTAATGATTTTACAAATAATAGTTCATTAGTGAAATTGGTTAAATCTTACTATTTGAATAAAAATTAATGGTATTATTTATGACTTAGTATGGCTTTTATTATGGTAATTACATATTGAAAATGATCAAGATATGAACAAATTAAACATAAATAAATGATATGATTAATTTGTGTGTTAAGTATAAAGATATTATGACTTATAATGTTGTTACATAGTTGTTAGGTTATAACACCCCCTACTAGATTCCCAAAGAAACCTAATAAGCGGTGCACTTTCTGCCAGGTCACCAATACTAAAATTTCCCCCATGGTCATTCATTTAACTTCTAATTATACCACAATAGACCATTTTATCTGACTTTAAAAATCTCTCTAGTTAGTTCATATAATCCATTTAGGTTAGTATCATTATGGTTCAACCATTACAAAGAGAATCTAACACAATCTAGTACCATCTAAAAATTCGATAGCATGATGGCTGCCTCGCTCATTATCTAAAAATTATTATTGATCTATAATCACTTCAATATCATTTATCACCTCTCCTGGACCCTTATTGTCAGCCTAACATTAATAACTATCACACAACAAACTCAAGCCATAGGCTACAGATAAAAGCAAGCATATATAGAGCCTCAGGATCACATCAACATCGAACATCATAGCTGAACATACATTCACAAGAAAACATGTAGGACTATCCATTTACATCCACAGTTTATGCTTATTTACATATATTATATAAACAGAGCTTAAAATCATGGTTTTTACCCAATTACATCTAGGTATATGGATATCAGAACTGTACAACCTTTGCTTCTTATTCCATCTCAGTTATCCTCTAAACTCTCATTGGCATGCTCCACGAGGCAGGATTTTGCTATAGAGTACCTGCACACCAAAATAAGTACGCTGAGTACATGAGATATTTAGGGGTGAACTTAAAACATTTAAATCATGGCATTATATCTTTTTCATACCTATGTAGTATAATAACTAAATTAATCTTATTATTTGATTCAATTTACCTAACATGGTGCCAAATTACTAAAATACCCCTAGGGCATTTATATGTCCTAAAATAATCTTTTTAAATCACATATATTATTTAAAGTAGTTATTACATTTAGCATGTATATTGGACATTAATCAACTTATCAGACAACATATGTGTAAAATGTCCAAAATGCCTTTTTACCTGTATTTCATCAATTACTGAGAAAAATTATCGAATTATACTTAGTTTTTATTTCCATGATCAGTTTGATTATTTACTTAATTTAATTCACCCACCCGACTAGGAAGACGACACTTAAAAACACTAGATCTAGAGGGAAAATAAACTGGTGCAGTGGTCCCCATTCTAGACCTACATCGCTGCACTGACATGTGTGCCATAATGGAGATCAGATGTAGCCTCTCCAGACACAAGTAAATAGTAGTTGTGTGACATAATGGAGATTAGCCCGTAGGCCTCCCTAACCACAAATAAATATCTTCAACAACTGGGTGACATAATGTAGATCAATTTGTAGACCTCTTTAACCACCAATAAATATCATCAACAAATGGGTGATATAATGGAGATTAGTCTATGAATAACTCCAGCCACTAATAAAATTATTGCTTGAACATCAGACAACTAGCAACTGTAAAACCCTAAGTTGACCGGTCAACCCATCCAGTGGGTGTCTAACTAATGGGCCAAGTAGCTTATTTTAAGTTCATTTACTAACCAAAAAATATTCTTATAATATTTATGTTTCAAAAATAGACGGTTAAAATTTTTATCACATACTTTATTTTTCAGCTGATTTGGTATAGCCATATTTTAACTCTACCGGGTAAAAATTCCAAACTCATCTTAAGTCTTATTATTGCCAAAATTCATGGTTTATAAGTTATGATTTATCATAGCATCAGTTCTTAGGAAACTAACACTTTCTATCTAGTGATATTTTTGGTTCAGGTATTGGTCAACTTGACAGTTACAAGTTATTTCGACCACTTTTTAACTTGTAATTGTGGGACTGCTTCAAGTCCAAATTTAACATAGTTTTCAACAAATTTTTAAGTTCATTCATAGACATAAAACCAAACATATCTAGGCCAATTCTAAGGCCAAACCATAGGCACAAAAGCCAATCCAACATATGTTTCAAATATAGCCCTAAAGGCATAATTATAGGCACACTATTTACTTACAATCCATAGCACTTAAGGCATATTTTATAGGTACATTACAACCACTTTTCAAGTCATTTTCATTTTCATTTCTTAGGACTTTTCTTGCCTTCTAAACTTCATGTCAAACACTTATTTTTATGCCACACACATTTTACATACTTATTCAAATCACACCTAGCCAATTATGACACATTTTAGGTCCATTTCACTATATCATTAGAGGTTCAGTTTAAGCCATTTTTTTTAGGTTGTTTTATTCAAGCTCATGTTCAAGTATTACTCTTTGATCAAGGTTCATTATCATGCATTTACCTACTAATAACCATACATTTAACCTTTCATACATTGCCCAAAAGTATTCACACATATATAATTCTACTACCATGCCACATAAAAGAAGTTTAGGCACATACATGTCTCAGCCAAAGTTTAATACTCATTCACACACATACTTGTCAAGCCAATGACATGCCAAGTCATCATTATTAAAAAATATAGGCCTAATAAACATATCAATTCGATAATTCAAACCACTAATTTATGTCTTCAACATGGGATTTCTCTTGGGTAGTTGCTTAAATCTTGCCATGTATTGGATTTTCAAGTCCATAACACATACCCTCACACTTAAAAGTACTAATAAGATATTGTACCATTCTTTATACATCCTTTAAACATTATAGGCCCCAAAACAAGTCACAAATAGAAAGGATTTTAAGCCTAAAGTTCAACATTTCACATGTACATTTCAATCTTATGGCAAGTTCACTAAAGGTTTTCCTAAGCTAATTTTTGTAATTAGCCATCCTTAAACTTATTTCCAGCATCACTATACCATAAAAGGCATGAAAGAAATCCTCTAAGTCCACTTACTTGTGATAGAGTCCCTTGAATCCTCAAGAATAGCACATTGGCTAGCATTAATAGTGGCTTCCATCCTCCCCCGTAGGCCTTAAAATGCCATCCAAATGCCATAACCACCTCACACACATCATCACATAGATGTTAGCCATGATCTAACATAAAAAAGCTTCTAAAAATCCTAAGAAAAGGGGGAGAAACAACTATAGACTCACCTTTGGGTTATCATTCTAGACTATCTGGACTAGAAAACTTTGATGAATTTTGTCTCCCAATTAAGAAGTCCTTTCTACTCAATTATTTTTCCTCATGGTGCCTAACAGGCAAACTTAAATTTAAAGACCAAAATCACCATTTTTGGAGAAAAGGAAGAAAAAGTTTTGGCCAAATTACCCTATGACTGGCATCGACTTTAGTGGATAGAAGGAAGAAGAAAAGATCCTTTTTTTAGCCACTTGGCATGGTGTAGGGCCTATCTTAACATGTCAAGGCTACCCCGAAACTTCTTAAACCATCTCGATTTTTGTAGTAAACTTTGAAAATTCCCAGTAATTCACTCGGCCCTTCAAAAATTACATCATTTGTTTTAAAATTCATATTTTAGTCCCTTCTACTTACTTGTAAATTTTTATGGCCAAATTCCTTCGATAGGGTAGTTTTTAGGCTATTTCAATTTGTGTGCCAACCTTAAAAATTACAAGAATTTTCAAATGACCTCTGATTCTAAAAAATTTTTCACCATTAGACTCAATGTCATTTTTGAGCTTTAGGGTCTACTATTTCAAGTCCATCTAGGCATATCCTAAGTCAATCTCGACTCAAAAAAAATTTTAGTCCATGGAGCGATAACTTTTAACTCGAAATGAATTGTTGGTTCTACTAAATTTTTAAATTCCAACTTTTTCATCAACTTAAAGCCCTTTGATGTTTCATGATCAGTGCCATTGCCTTAATCCATGTGCAAGTGACTCAGCACCCCGAGCGCACTTCTCGGACCTTATGGCACTATTCATTTAGCCTCAAAACATAGGCATTACATTTTTTCCCCTCTTAAGAAAATTTCATCCTCAAAATTACTTGAAGCAAATAAAGGAGGATACTGAGCTCTCATTTGCTTATCTGGCTCTCAAGTAACTTTCTTTATACTTTTATACCTCCATAGCACTATAACAGTGGTATGGAATCATCTTTGCAACTATCTAATTTCACAAGCCATACTCTACACTATTTCCACTTCATAACTTATATCCAGCTGTATTTCAATAGCTGTCATTGGAGTCACATGTAATAGATCCGATCTGTACCCCTTGAGTATAGAAACATAAAAACACTTTGTATTGCTGTAGCTTAAGTGGTAGTGTAAGCCTGTATGTTAGAGGTCCTGACCCTATCAATACTTTTATAGGGTCTGATGAACTTGGGACTCAATTTCCACTTTTTCTCGGACCTTTACACCTTTCTCCTTAGAGAAACCCCTAGAAATACTTTTTCTCCAACTGAATATTTAGTAGCTCTCTACTTCAAGTTAAGATATGATTCCTATTTAAAGACACTACTATCAGCCTTTTTCTAATTCATTTCACTTTTCTTCAGCATCTTTAATCAAATCTACTCTAAAGACTTTCTTTCTTTAACCTGACTCTAACATGAAGGGTCTTGCATCGTCTATTATATGATGCCTCATATGGATCTATTTCTAAACTAAACTGGTTATTGCTATTATAGGCAATCTCTGCTAAGAATATATGCACATATATATATATATCTTAGTTAACCATAAGCTTACTAATACCGTCTCACAATATATTATCATATATATGTATCACCTTCTCTAACTGTCTATCAAACTAAGGATGATAAACTATGTTATAGGCTAGTCTGGTGCCTAAAGATACTTATAGCTTCTTACAAAATCTTGAAGTAAAACAAAGATCTCTGTCTAAATGACAATTATTGGCACCTCATGAAATCTGATGGTCTCATCACAT
>CANXYI011848643.1:0-17313 GCA_948208565.1 Hura crepitans
TAACACTTTCATAAACTTCTCTAACACATATTAAGCTTGCAAGTGCACCTCTAATCATTTGATCCTTTACAATTCAAAATTAAAAAATTGAATACTTTTACGATGTTTATAATAAATTTAATGTTCCTTTAATTTACTGAATTATACATGCTTTCAACATCATCTAAACTTTTGTTTAACCTCTAATGTAATTTTAGCAAGTTTCATAATATAGAATAATTTGTTTTCATTTCTCATTCTATTAATTTTTTACAAAATACTAAATGAAATATGGCTACTGTAATGAATGATTTTAAGATAAAAAGAGTAAAAATACAACTATTAGCTCATAAAATTAGAGAAAGTTGGGGTACACAATTAGGAACTCCCTTTGCTATGTTTTGTTTATTTATTTATTATTCCATTTTAATCCCTAAATCTATCACAATTATTATGCTCTTCAATGTGTCTTTACATAACTAATTATCCTAACAATAAATATTAAATGCATATAGTCAATGCTCAAGTACAACTTACTGATTTTCCATCTATTCACATGCACATCTATTTATGAATAGTTGTATCTCATTCATATAATTTTAAGCCCCTAGTAACTCACTTTAAGTAGCACAAATGAGAGGAAACACAAGCTCATAATTGGTAATGAATTCAAATTGAATTCTATAGGCTACACCTATTGTCACCTACTGGTTTCTTGCTCTTTTCTACCTTTTAAAATCTATTGCTATTACAGATGGAAAAATTACCATAACTACTATAGATTTGGCTTTTTCCAAGGCTATTTCCCCTCATTCTGATTACTAATTAAAATCTCATTACTATACAATGCTAAATGTCGTAACCCATAATAGAAATGCCTTTATCCTTTTAAGTTTGTAGTAGCTATTGCCACATCTATTGTCATAGCACCTACTACTAGTAGTTGGTAGCTATGACTACTATGTTAGGGTTTGCTAGCAGTAGCACTACCCTATTGTACCAACAGACTACTCCCATATTATAGTAGCAATAGCTGCTAGCTGCTATTTACCACTAATTTCAACTAGTGCTGCTTCTTGTTTGCCAAACCTACCTCCATTGGCAATCTCTGTGCTATTTGAAACATTACAATCCTCCTTTTTCCTCTCTTCTCATTGCTCAACATCCCTCCACTACAAAATCAGACTTAAGGATTAATGCTATCTTAACACGAGTTAGACTTACTTTGCCTTTAATAAAAATGATGAATCACTTCACTAGATCATCCTAGCATGTCTATTCCACCATTCTCTAACTAAGTAGAAAAAACATTCTTAATTATAAAAACATTCATACTCACTTTTGCCATCATTAACCAAATAACACAAGGGCTTTACGCTTTTTATTTCTCACTCGGCTCTCCCTTATTTTTCTTGAACTAATAACTTTCACCATTGATTTCCTATTATCCATAATTTTGATACCTCCACACTCTCATTGCTACCTTTAATCTCCCATGAAAATCCACTCCTCTTTTAACCCCTCATAAGAGTCGTTGGTTACTATCTCTTTATCTCACTTTAATTCTTTACTAAGGTGGCAAAAATTGTAGAACTATTAGAGATTAGTCTTGGTTTATTAGTGGAAGGCAGAGAAAGATGGAGAATGAAAGATGGTGTAATAGGCCTTTGTTTGTCCACATATTAAGGATAACCCCCTTCTTTGTTGGTTCAGATGTTACACAAAAATGCTCACTTTTCTCTTCCTTTCTCAGCTACTACCCCTTTCTCCCTTTCATCTTTTACCCTATATCCCCCCCCCCTTTTTTCTTTCTTTTGTATTTCTTCCTTTTCTACCTAAAAACAAAATGGAACCCTATAAATTTAGGGTACCTTAATTTCACTTAATATCAATTCCCCTCATTGTTCCACTTTTTTAATTCTCTATTTTTTTCCATTCATTCACTTAATTGTCTAATATTATAATTAAATCTCGAGTTATATAATTTCCTTAGGTTAACTCAATTAACAATCATCTAAGATGTTATAATCCTTCCCACTTATGCTATTTCATCCTTGAAATAGGACTAAGGTTCTTGTTTTAACAACTAAGAATGCCATTATTTCAACTTTCATAAAACCCTTTAGTACTCTATTTAATCTCACATCATCTACTTGGGTGTTTTAAGCTTTCTTTCCATAGGCTAAAAGCAATATGCCATCTAATTAATCTAGAAAATCTTTTATTTTAAACTTGTAACATTTTGCTTTCAAATTAAATGTAGGAAATCATTCCATCTCAAAATTTTTTAATACTGACTCCCTTTATAGGAATATTTTATGAAATATACATATCTATATACATGAAATTATTTAAAATCTATTTCATTTTTAAGGACTAACACAATTAAGAACCTATTATCATATAGCTTTATGTTCTGATACAAAATAATAATTTCAAATTGGCACAAAATGAGAGAACTCATTGCTTGTTTCTCTTGGCTATTGGAGTGTGTTGAGTGTTTGAGGACATTTTATATATATGCAGACAATTATGCAAAAATCATTTGGTATAACTTGAATCAACATATATATGTAGATATGTGACATTAACATTCTTTTTAACATGCAACTTAGGGTCCTTAGATACAACTTTTTTTAAGATCAACACTAATACTCTAAGAACTAAATATATAAGTGTCACATTACACCATCTCATAGCCTAGATATACTAAAATGCATATGAAAGCACATTGAAAATATTATTATATAGGATTAGAGTATATTTATAGTTCTAAAAACTCTCTTTTAAGAAAATTATCATAAAAAAGAAACCAACCTTATATGTATATCTAACCCTCAATTAAATTGTAGAAGTGTCACTATATAAAACCAACCTTAGAAAAACACTTAGAATTAAGCACCCTTACCAAATCTACCGAAAATCTTGTAGCACGTCAGTTGTCTAGAGACCTATAAAATTTTTTTAACCTATAGAAAATGCATCTATAACTCATATCCATTCAAGCATCCATCTTAATCACATCACACATAGAAACATAGTTCATATCATCTAATATCTACATATGTACTCCCTATACTAATGTCAAGTACTCAACATGTAATATCACATTATGTTAGCAAGTCTATCACTCCTTGTGATGACTCTAGCTCATAGAAATCTCACTTCTAAAGAAAGAAGTGTTGTTTAGAGGCTTACCTACTCCCTCTTAATCAC
Source organism: Hura crepitans (assembly GCA_948208565.1). Classification (NCBI taxonomy): domain Eukaryota; kingdom Viridiplantae; phylum Streptophyta; class Magnoliopsida; order Malpighiales; family Euphorbiaceae; genus Hura; species Hura crepitans. Next base: position 3,196 of record CANXYI011848643.1, read on the forward strand.
CTTTACACAATTACACCTTTTTGCATTTAAAATAGGGACTTGTACTCTCATACTAATCTGCGTACTTAATGATATGATATATTTATGATTTTATAATGAGAAATCATCTATTATGTTATACCTATACACATAAAAATTCTTTTAATGCTCTAAGATATAATAAAATTTATTAACTAGTTATAATGTCATGGCTTACTAAGATTTTGGGCAAGACTGTGTAGCACAACACCCTATGTCATCCTCAGCATTCTCCTGTATAACCTGTATATAAGATTGGCACATTGTCAGTATTCTACTTATATTTAGTTAGCACATTTTTATATCCTAAGGTATCTTGTTCATGACTTAACATATGTATATAAGGATATAACTAAAGTGGAAAAGACAAACATGGCAATAACTATGCTAATGTTATTTTAACACTTTGAATATGTGTCATGCATTAACCTTTATAGCCTAGCTTAAGTATTTTATCTACAATTTAGTGTTATGCATTTCAATGTTATCAAAATATTAGTTATATATCAGGCTATTGCAAATTCATACATATTGTCAAGTATGACTTACCTTACCTATACGTACTTCAATTGCTAAAACATATTTGCATATCTCACATTCTAATAACATATATCCATTTATCTATGATTAAAATTCAACTATCACACTTCATTGATAGAATTTCATATGAATAATCATACTACAATATTACATGTGTATCTATATCATGTTATGATTCATGAATCATGTGACTATTGTTCTATTAACTTATGTCTGCTTCATGTCAATGGCCTATCTTATGTTTCATTACATATCTATACCATACTATAACTTATAAATCTTATGACTATAATTTTAATAGCTTATGCATACATCATGTTATAACACATTTCCTGAATCTTAATTACCTTTATTTATGCCAGATAATAATGTTTCTTAAATTTACAATAACTAATCTTAAACAGAGCCTTTCTTAAATTTACCATAATTAATCTTAAATAGAGCCTTTGGTAACTTAGTCTTAGAATGACCTTCAAAAAGGGCAAACGGGGCTAAGAAAAACTGTAAGCTAGAAAATTAGCTAACAAGGGTGGGCTCACCCATTGTGCTTTAACCTCTATACGATAAGCTTAAAGCATTAGTGGCCCTAGCCATTATCAACTATAAATAGATCATATAGCATTCATACAGAGCTATAACTATCACAAATCTACATAAATCCCTCTTCGACATGCCAAAGCTACCATAACCTAGATTCTATAAGATTTTATCATAGGCTATTATGTAATATTTTTGGGTTCATTAAGTTTGTTACCATGTTAAGTTCATTTTAGATGTTTCTATACACATGCATGTTCTATTTATTGTTGCTATATTGTGTAGGTTTTTCCCCATCATACATAGCAAAAAAATTAAAATTTAAAAAACAACCAGTAATGATAATGGGCTTGAATAATTTAAAATTTATCTTAGACATTAAATCTAATAGTTTTTAAAAGGTCTTTAAAACCTTTTAAAAGCTATTAAAAAATCAGATGATAGAATAATTAAAAATTAGACTTAATAAGGCTCAAGTCTAAAAACCCTAATTTTCCAAAAACCTTGATTTTCTAAACTTCTCATTTGCAAGTGGGCGACAAGCCCATTTGCCTATTTATTCTACTTAATTTATCTTACAGTGATATCTCATATCAATAAAACATTCAATATCATTAAATCTTCCTCAAACTCCTTCTATGTGTATAACTGTATGGGTTTCCAAAATAGCTTGGTAGTGCGTGGTGAATTAGAATCCTAGTCTAATTGAGACTTTATAGATTCAATCTTATTATCAAGAGAGGTATCTAGTCATACATCAAGATAGTTTGATTGGTAATACATAGTGAATTAGAGTCCTAGTCCAACTAAGACTATATATTCGATCTTATTGAATCAATGTCAATTCACTAATTGATATATCACTTGTATATAAGTCAAAAAAAGTAACTAGCCATGTATCATGACTACATAAGTGCTAGAAAGTCAAGTGGTTTGACTTAACCCTTCTATATATAGTTACGATGCAATAAACTCCTTTCACCATCTTTACCTCAACTAGTTTTGAGTGTGGACTTCTATTAACTTATAGCTTAACTTATTATATCTATTTAGGCCCTAGATATATCATTCTAATAATTTCACCTTTATTCCTCAAATGCCCTTATTGAATCCTTTTCACACAAGGTACTTTGCTCTGGCCAAAGATTTGTAAATATAGGTTACTCACCAGAACTGTGAGCTAAACTCCCCACTATAATCTGAGGCGGTTAATCCTTTATTCACTACTACCCTATCTTTAAATTTGTCATTTCATACCCAAGCACCTCATGGTGTATACTTCTTATTCAAAGTAAAATCTTTGGAGTCAAAGTATGTGACTCTATATTTAAGGTAATTAATGGTCTCAAGTCTAAGGATACTTTCAACACTAATGTGATAAGATACTTTCGTTGACATAGATTAAGTATCCATGTGATGATCTCATGGTCGGCCTCCAATGTCCTTACTTCTTAAGTAGGCATCCACATGTTAACTTCAAGCATCTCTAAGCTTATAGCTTGTAAGGACTACTAGTTGTTCAAATCAAGAAGTATACCATGTGCCAATTTTTTGACACTAACAGTATCCCATCTTATTAATACTATGATCCTAGATATTTAGGCATATCACATTTGCATGCAAAAAAAAACTCAGATCATGAACACTTCATGATTTCATCTGCACTGTGATTTTATACCAGGCACTTTATAACATGGATTAAGACATTACAAATAATTATAAGTAATATATAAAAATACCACGATATAAAAAGAGAAATGCCTTATAATATAAATTCACAAGGTTTAAATACATGAATATAACCCTATTACATGAGCTCTATGGCATACTTCTAATAATCACCCATGTACAATGCCTATTGTATTTACATCTTGATCAAACTTTCCTTGTGATATTTGTGAGAGGATCGGCTGTGTTATGATATGTAGGGATGATTTTAGTATTCATATCATATCTCCCAATGATCTCTCTAATTAGATGATAGTGTTGAAGAACATGTTTGAATCACTGATGAGACCATGGTTCATGAGCTAGTGCAATAACCCTATTGTTATCACAATATAATGGTAATAGATTAACAATGCTTGGAACAACTCCATATTCTGTAATGAAATTCTTAATCCAAATGTCTTCCTTAGCTACATCAAAAGCTACTATGTATTTGACTTCTGTGGCAAAATCCACAGTTGTATCCTATTTAGAACTCGTTAAACAACTGCTCCTTTACATATAATGTATACATATCCAAATTGTGATTTATAGTGATCTTAATAAGATTGGTAATTGTCATCAGTATACCTACTAACCTATAGATCTCTTTCTTTATAAACCAAAAATAGATCCTTAGTCCTTCTTAAGTACTTAAAGATATTCTTGATCGGCATCCAATGTTCATCTACATAATTTGATTGGAATCTACTCGTGACACTTAAAGTAAAAGCTACATCAGGTCTCATATATAACATTACGTGAATGATAGATCCTATAGTTAAAGCATATGGGATCATACTCATATACTCCTCTTGTGTCTTAAAAGACATAGATTTAGAAAGATGTTTCCATGCAACATAGGAATATAACCTTTCTTTGAGAGATCTATGCTAAACCTTTTTAGCATCTTGTCTATGTATGTAGACTATAAAAAACCAAGCAACCTTCTATATCTATCTCTATAGATCCTAATCCCTAAGATATAGGGTGCTTCTCCAAGGTCTTTCATGGAGAATTGTTTACTCAGCTAAATTTTGACTCACTAGAGGGTAAATACATCTTTTCCTATTTTTAGTATGTTATCTACATATAACACAAGAAAAATGATTGCACTCCTACTAACCTTATTGTAAACACATGGTTTGTCTATATTTTATGAGATGTCCAACTCTTAGATTATCTTATCCAAATGGATATTCTAGCTCCTAGATGATTACTTTAATGCACAGATAGATCTTTGAAGCTTGTAAACTTGATTGCCATCTTTGGATGTAAAACCTTCAAGTCATGTTATGTATACTTCCTCTAATAATTTTTCATCAAGGAAAGTCTTTTTTACTTCTATTTACTAGATCTCATATACGTAATAAGCAACAATGGCAAGTAGAATCTAAATGGATTTAAGTATTGTAACTGGAGAAAAGGTTTCATTAAAGTCAATTCCTTGCCTTTGATAGTAGCCTTTTGCTACCAATCGAGCTTTATAGGTAATCACATTACATTTTATGTCAATCTTCTTCTTGAAGATGCATTTACACCCAATGGATTTTATCCCTTTAAGTGGATCAACTGAGGTCCATACCTAATTATCATACATGGAATTTATTTCTGATTTTATGGCTTTAAGCCATGAGTTTAATTTTGAACTCTTCATAACCTCCTCATGACTCGTAGGCTTGTGGTCTTCTACTATAGTCACTTTTTTATCTTAGTCCATGAGAAACCCATATCCCTTTGGAATAGTCCTAACCCTAGTAGATCATTTGGAAACTTGTGTTTCCATAGTTTCTTCTATTACCTCATCACTATGAGTAATAGAATTGGGATTAGTCAGTTGATTTGCTTCAATTTGTGGACTTAAACTTCATCAAGTTCAATTGTATTCCCATTGTCTTTCTTGAGAAACTCTTTTTCTAGAAAAACTGCATGTTTTGAAATAAACACCTTTTGTTTCAAAGGATGAAATAAGTAGTACCCTAAAGTTTCCTTTGGATACCCCATAAATAAGCATCTATCAAACTTAGCCTCAAGCTTATTTAACATTATTCTCTTCACATATGTAGGACATCCCCATACCTTGATATGTGAAAGAATAAGATTCTTGTTATACTATATCTCACATGTGTTAGCTTTCAAGGACTTATATGTAATGGAAATAAAACATCCATGGAATCTCAGCAAAGGTTGGAACACCAAAAAATTGAAAAACAAAATTATTTAACTAGAGGAAATCACATAATAAGAATTTAACATAAATTCTCTATTTGATTCTAATATGCAGCTTTCCTTTTCTTTCGCTCTTCTCATCGGGTTGTCGCAAACCACAGTGATCCACAATTGGGAACACATTCAAGGTAATCCATACAAGAAGTTCATAGAAGAGAGCAATTTGAAAATCCAAGAGCTAGTAGGATTTTCAAGCAGATGAGGGAAAAAGAAGAAATTTTTGTGTTTTTAATTGTTCTATACGGGAATTTTTGTTGCAACAAATATGCATATGTTGGTTATAGCAATTAGGGCTATTTATACTTTAAATAAACCCATTTTAGGTTAGATTTTAACACTAAAAATCAGCTCTAAGTCCCTTTTCTGTCCTATACACATAAGCCTTTTAATAGGCTTATGTGTAATCTACTTTAGCCCCAATTTCATTAATCCTATATGGCATACCTAGGCCTTATTTTGGACCAATTATTACTTTTATTTAATGCCTTTTAAAATTTTTAAAATTCCATTAAAAATTAGATGCAAGAATAATTAAAATTTAGCTCCTCATGCCTAAGTCCAAAAACCCTAATTTTCTAACAACCATGATTTTTTGGACTTCTCATTTGCTAGTAGGCCCCAAACCTATTTGGTTATTTCTTCTTCTTAATTTATCATCCAATGAAATCTCATTGAATCTTTTTCAAACTCCTTTTATGTGTGTGACCCTATAGGTTTCTAGAATAGCTTGGCAGTACATAATGAATTAGAGTTTTAGTCCAACTAAGACTCTATAAGTTCAATCTTATTGAATAAATATCAATTTACTAATTGATATATCACTTGTATACAAGTTGAGGGAGGTATCTAGCCATGCATAATGACTACCTAAGTGCTAAAAAGTCGAGTGGTTTGACTTAACCCTTCTATATACAATTATGATGTAATAAACTCCTTTCACTATCTTTTATCCCATCCAGTTTAGAGTGTAGACTTATTTCAACTCAAAGCTTAAGTAAGTATGTCTAATTGAGCCCTAGACATTTTTTTTCTGATAATTTCATCTTTATTCCAAAAAATGCCCTTTGTGAATCACATTCACACATGGCATCTTACTTTGGCCAAATATTCCTAAATAAGGATTACACATTAGAATTATGAGATAAACTCTCTAATATAATCTAGAGTGGTGAAACCTTTTATTAATTACTGCCTTATTTTCAAATATGTCATGGCATATCCAAGCACCTTGCTATGTATACTACTTGTTCGAAGTAAAAGCTTTAGAGTTAAAGTGTGTCACTCTATATTGAAGATAGTTAGTGATCTTAAGTCTAAGGTTACTTGCACCAATGATATGATGAGATACTTTCACTGACATAGACTAAGTATCCATGTGAAGATCTCATGGTAGGTCTTTGATGTACTTACTTCCTAAGTAAGCATCCACATGTTAACTCTAAGCATTTCTATGCTTACAGCTTGTGAGAATTACTACTTGATCCAATCAAGAAGTATAGGATGTGCTGATCTAACTATGTTAACAATGTCCTATCTTATTAATACTATGATTAGGGATATTTAGGTATATCACATTTGCATGTAATAAAAATCTCACATCATGAACACTTCATGCTTTCCTTTGTATTATGATTTTATACTAGGGACTTCAGAACATGGTTTAAGATATTGTAAACAATTATAACTAATATATAAATGTACCATGACATAAAAAGAAATGGCTTTTATATTAATTCACAAGGTTTAAACACATGAATACAACCCTATTACATAAGCTCTATGGTATACATCTAACATTGTAGTGTAACATTAACTGACTTAGATTGAACTTTGTTTAAATTATAAATGTCAACTTCCAATGCATGCCCCTAGAAGGACTTAGGTAAATCTAGAAGACTCATGTTAGATCAAACCATATCCAATACAGTTCATTTCTCTTTTCAAATATACCATTATGTTGAGGTGTATATGAAGAAGTCTATTAAGATAATATACCTTTATCTCTCAAATAACCCTAGAATTTTAACTTAAGTATTCACCACCTTAATCAAATTGAAGAGTTTTAATACACTTGCCAAGTTGTTTCTCAACCTCATTTATGAATTCTTTGATCTTTTCAAAGGCTTCAGACTTGTACTTCTTAAAGTACAAATACCCATATCATGAGTGATCATCAATAAAGTTAACGAACTATAAGAAACCTTTATATATATATGTTGTCATTGAACCACATATATCTATATGTATGAGTTCCAGTATCTTGCTCACTCACCCTTTCCAAAAAAAAGGAGATTTTGTCATCATACCTAATAAACAAGACTCACATGTATCATATGATTCATAATCAAATGAACCTATGATACCCTTCTCATGTAAGTTAGTCATGCTTTTCTAATTTATATGGCTAAGGCAATAATGCCATAGAAAAGATGGCATCAAGTTATCTATCCTGGATCTCTTGGTAATAATGTTATGCACTTTTTTATCTTTATCCAAAACATAAATTCCATTATATATGGTACCTAAACAATAAAGCACATTATCCAAGTAAATAGAACAACCCTTGTTCTTATTAACAAAAATATCAAAACCTTGTTCAATAAGATAAGAAATTGAAATAATGTTTCTAGATAAAGAAGGAACATAATAGCAATTATCTAAAATTAATACAACTCTAGAGGGTAAAATAAGATGATATGATCTTATAGCTAATGCAGTAAATCTTGCTCCAATTGCTATGCGTTGGTCCACATCTCCCTTTTTTACCTTCCTACTACTCTTTATTCCCTGTGTAGAATAAACTAAGTGAGAACCAAATCCGATATCCAATACCTATGTTTGGCTATCAATTGCAACATTAGTATTAATTTTAATCACATTAATACCTAAAGTTGAAGCAACTCCTTGCTTCTCTTTCTCTCGAGACTCTAAGTAGGCCTTATAGTTGTGCTTTCAATGCCTAGATTTTTTTGTAATAGAAGTATGTGCCTTCTGTGGTAGTCTTCTTTCTAATAGCCAAAGGGGCAATAACAACTTGTTTTCTCTTCTTCTTGCCAATCTCAACTTGGATACTAGTTGTCTTTTTCTTCTCCTTCTTTTTGCCTTAGAAGAAAGTAGACTGTCAACCATGATTTCCTTAGAAAATTGTTTCTTACTAGCATCTTCAATAGGCTTGAGCATATTGATTAGCTCAAGAATTATAGATGTGATCTTATTCATCAAATAATTAAGCATAAAACATGCATAACTATTATGCAAACTTTGTAGGATTAGGTTTATACTTATGTATGCATCCATCACAAAACCTAGAGTTGACAAATGCTCTATATACCCATTAATCTTCAGCCCGTGCTGGGTGGCTGAAGTTCCCTCTTCCATTCTATAGTGGAATAAGGCTTTTGAGATCTCATATCTTTCAATCCTACACTACTCCTCAAATAACTCTTTGAGGTGAGGCAGAATTATAGGTGTATCCATTTGCTCATGCTATTTCTATAGCTTAAGAGACATGGATGCTAGCATAATGTAAGAAGCAACATCCATATCCTCTATGTGCTTTAAATATGCTTACTACTCATTAGCAAAAATATCATCAAAAGGGATAGTGGGTACTGGCTTCTTGATTACATAGGCCAGCTTTTCACTCCTCAAAGCAATTTTAAGGTTTCTAAGCAATTCTATAATTAGAACTAGTAAGCTTATTAACCTAAAATATGGATCATAAATTCAAGTTGGAAGACATTATGGTAGTGATGCTACAGATAAAAATGAAAGCATGTTAGAGTATGGTCATGTATATGTATATAACAATTTTAAGGTCTTTAAAAACCACACATTACTCCTACTATTTTGTTATGAACAATTAGCCTTCACTAATTAATTTGGGAAAACCTATTGGAAGCTTTTCTAGCGGATCAGTATCCATTTTGGTTAAGGTCAAAGCCTTAAGTATACTTAACAAGCCCAAACATTAAATAAATGGTAGGCATCTCATGCCAATTATATCATACATAACTATTGATTATTATGTCATCAACATTTGATGCATATATATCATATACATATTTCCCCAATCTTGCATCATGATTAGTAGCCTTGAGTATGCTAAAAAATTGATAAGCACACTAAGATGGAATCATTAATATGATTTAAGTTTATTTAATGTCATGTGGGCTTGAGCATGCTCAACAACCTAATACTAAAGAGAACTCTAGTTTAAGTCATATTAATAGAAGGCTTGTAAGCTCATGCATATTTAATCATATTAAATCATGCATTCATTTTTAGTCACATTAAATATATATAAGATCTAGTTGTAGGCTCTTACTACATTGATTTCCCGAGCTACAGAAACTAATTAAGCTAGACTCTATGTAGTATACATAAATTACAAACTCGTAAAGAAATAAAGAACAATTCTATCTATTTCTTCTTGGACCTCCTTAGTTAACCATAAGCAATCTAATTATATCATATATAATTGAGAATACCTCATATTACATGTGAAAGGAGTTAAATGAGAAGAGAAGTACAAAGAGAAATAAGAGAAAAGGCCAGGACACATAAGACAAATTTTACCAAAGAAAAATTCATGCAATATAGATAAATCATATTGGCTTAGGCCAATAACTAGTCACCAATCATACACCCTTATCATGCATGTCTAATGCATCACATGCATTAAATATTGAAATGTGCATTACAGTTGAATTCTAGAATTATAACACTTATAAAACTAGTATTGGTTGATCATTTTCATTTTCTTGCTTAAACATGAAAAATCAATCATATTGATCATGTAATTTAATTTTAATTAATCCCATTAAAAATAATTAAATCACACTTCTATATTCATTTAATTCCAAACCTTTTAGAATTAAAATAATAAATCATTATAAAGTAAGAAAACAAATTTTCCTTTATGCTTATAGGAGGATATGAGCATAAAGGAATGGCCCAAATCATAATCTCAATTTGATAATACTTATCACAATTAGATTAGATCAATTTATAAACCTTTTAATTAATTTAAAATCCTAATCCCATTAGAAAAATAAATTAATTTAGGATTATTATCAAATTTGCACTAGTAAACATAATTTCATGCAAAATTTTCGGTCAATATGTAACTATCACCAAGAATTCTAAAAATGACCAAATAAATCAAAGGTTGATTTAATTTAATTTATTTTATGATGATATTTGACAAATATTTCTAGAAATGCAAAATCTTATTATATTGAATTTTATTTAATTAAAATTTTTCTAAACATTTGATCACAATAATTGAATTCGAGTTGACTGCAGAATCGTTTGCAACTTAAACTATAGAAATCAATCCAAAACACTTAAGATCAGTTCCAGTAGCCATTGACACATTTTTGGATCAATAATGATCAATTTTATTAGATAAATTTTCCTTGAAAGTCATGAAAATCAAAGTAGTCCAAAGTGGCAAAATCTAACCATTTACTAAAAAAAATATGACAATCTTAACAATCAAGTAAGTTTAACAATCAATTTAATTTACAAATAAACTTTACCATTTAGAAACTTTAAGTAACATATTATACATCATTTATGTATGAAAATTTATGTTTGGAATTTTTAGAAATCAATTAAATGATTAAGCACATTATATGTGACAATTTCAGCTAAAACAATTTTAACCGTAAAGTTTCATTTAATTGTTTTCTAAAATTTTTTAATTTTTAATTTTTATGCATATATAATCTGAATTAAAATCATATTTCAAGTCATCATACACCATATTATATTTTTCAAAAATTGATTTAATTAAATTATGCATACAATATTAAAAACTGCTCTCTTTTCTATGCACATAAGAGGATTTTATCCTTGATAATTCGGCCACTTCAATACATAGAACAACAAAAATCCGATTTCAACATGTCTCAAATTAATATTTAATTATGTTAAAATAATTGTGAACAATCAAAATCAAATCAAAACATAAAAATCAACCAAAAATACATAGTATTACATATCACACATATCAACCGTAATCACTATTTCCATTGATTTTAAATCATCTATGAACATTACTTCGATACCAATATTGGTTTTTCTCCATCATACATAGTAGAAAAATTAAAATTTTGAGAGAAACTACCATCATACATAGTAGACAAATAAAAATTTTAAGAGAAACTAACATTGATAATAGACCATGATAATTTAAAATTCATCTTAAACATTAAATCTAGTAGTGTCTCGTGATTTATCATAAAAGATGATTGTAGATTTCTTTCGTGAGCTCTTCTCACTAGGTTGTAACAAACCACAATTATCCTCTTCTAGGAACACCTCCAAGGTAATACACATAAGAATTTTTTAGAAGAGAGGAACTTGTAATTCTATGTGCTAGTAGGAATTACAAGTGGATAAAGGAAAAAGAAGAAAATTATGTGCTCTCAATTGTTCTATGCACCAATTCTATAGCAGAATGTATCTCTATGGTGGCTATTACAATAAGGGTTACTTGTAATTTAAATAAACCCTTTTTAAGTCAGATTTTAACACTTAAAATTTACCGTAAGTTGGACTAGAATGGACCCACCAATTGGGCCCTTTTCTATCCTATGCACATAAGCCTTTTAATGGGCTTATGTACAATCTGCCTTAGCCCCACCTTCATTAATCCTACATGGCACTCCTAGGACTAATTTTGGAAAAATAATTACTCTCACTTAAGGACTTTTAAACCTTTTAAAATCCTATAGAAAGATATATGCAAGAATAATTAAAATTTTGACTCAACAAGGCTTAAGTCTAAAAACACTAATTTTCCAAAAACCCTAAGTTTTTAGACTTCTCATTTACAATTAGGCTACAAGCCCATTTGCTTATTTATTCTTCTTAAATCATCTTCCAATTTTTAATGGGCTTATGTACAATCTGCCTTGGTCCCACCTTTATTAATCCTATATGACACTCCTAGGACTAATTTTGGATAAATAATTACTCTCACTTAAGGACTTTTAAACCTTTTAAAATCCCATAGAAAGTTATATGCAAGAATAATTAAAATTTTGACTCAACAAGGCTTAAGTCCAAAAACACTGATTTTCCAAAAACCCTAAGTTTTTAGACTTCTCATTTACAATTAGGTACAAGCGCATTTGCTTATTTATTCTTTTTAAATCATCTTCCAATGGTATCTCATATCATTAGAACATTTAATCTCATTGAATCTTCCTTAAACTCATTTTATGTGTGTGACTCTATGGGTTTCCAAAATAACTTGGCAGTACATAGTGGACTAGAGTCCCAATCCAACTGGGACTCTATATATTCAATCTTATTGAATCAATATCAATTCAATAATAGGTATATCACTTGTATAAAAGTTAAAAGATGCATCTAGCCATGCATCATGACTACCCAATTGTTGGAAAGTCAAGTGATTTGACTTAACCCTTTCATATACAATTACGGTGTAATAAACTCTTTTCACCATCTTTTACCTCATCAAATTTTGACTATGGACTTGTGTCAACTCATAGCTTAAGTAAGTATGTCTAATTAAGCCCTGTACATATTGTTTTGATAGTTTCACCTTCATTTCCAAAATGCCCTTAATGAATCGCAATAACACATGGCACTTTGCTCTAGCTAGAGATTTCTAATTATAAGTTACTTATCAAAAATGTGAGACAAACTCCTCACTATAATTTGAAGTAGTGAACCCTTTGTTGATTACTACCCTATCTTTAAATATGTCATGCCATACCTAAGCACCACACTATATATACTTCTTGTTCGAAATTAAAGCTTTAGAGTTAAAGTCACTCTATATTTAAGATAGTTAGTGATCTCAAGACTAAAGATACTTGCACCACTAATATGATGAGATATTTTCACTGACATAGATTAAGTATCCATGTAAAGCTCTCATGGTGGGTCTCTAGTTTACTTGCTTCCTAATTAAGCATCTATATATTAACTTCAAGCATCTCTATGCCTATAGCTTACGAGAACTACTTCTTGATCCAATCAAGAAGTAAAACATGTGTTGATCTATCTACATTAATAATGTCCCATCTTGCTAATACTATAATCATAGATATTTAAGCATATCACATTTGCATGCAATAAGATTCTCACATCATAAACACTTTATGATTTCCTCTGCACTGTGATTTTATACTATGGAGTTTATAACATGGTTTAAGCCATGGCAAACAATCATAAGTAATATCTAAATGTACGTTGTTAAAAAAGATAAATGCCTTGTAATATAAATTCACAAGGTTTGAATACATGAATATAACCCTATTATATGAGCTCTAAGGCATACTTTTGACATCTTATACTATGATTTCTTAGTAATGTTATACTTATTGATTAGTAATCATGAGCTATATGTAACTCACCATATTATAAATAACTCACATGCATAGGAGCTGCTAATTCCTCAAAGGGCTTTGGCATACTCTGAATTACTTGGTTTTATTTCCATATAATATTATCCTTACAATTGGTGGTCTGGGGTAGTTCTCCTAAAATGAAAAATTCTTACTGGATAACATTTTCTTAGCCTTATAAAACTAGGTTTTATCAATTTCTATTCATATGTTGCTAATACACTTTCTTGGTCTTATCCTTTATTTTTCTAAAATAGCTCTATCTAATTATTAGTATTATTATTATTAGCTAGTGGTGGTTTCATAGGCATGCACCTAGTCTGATTGAGACATTCAAGTACTATATGTAAATAAGTAATATATCTTAAGCTAATGTACAGTTGATATGATGCATGAACTATGTGCATTTGATACAAACATGTTTTTCATGCTAGCTAATATCTTTTTAATAAGGTATATTTATACAATTTATTTCATTATCTCACAACACATGTAATTAATTTGTACTTATGACTACAAGATGCAAAAAAGGTCTTTATGCTTTCATAAATGGAGTTATACTCTAATCATGACAATCCCATACAAATTATCATATATAGGAATACTTATTTCCAATAGCTTATGCCTGTTATTAAAGCATTGTCCATAAAAATAAGAGACTTCTAGATACATACCAGTTAGTTCGACAAAAAAATGGTCC
>CANXYI011848651.1:0-11072 GCA_948208565.1 Hura crepitans
TTTAAATGTCATCATGGGTATTTTCTCACTCTTTTACACTTCTATTCATGCATTGATTGATCTTGGATCAACTCATTTTTATATATGTATGCATTGTCACATAAATAAAACCCTAAGGCTAAACAAATTGAATATGACATACAAGTAATTAATGTATTAAGGCATAGTGCTATGGTAAACAAAGTGTATGGGATTATCCATTAAGGCTTCAAGGGTGTCAATTCTTAGTAGATCTATTTGAGCTATCTTTTGATGTATTTGATGTGATATTAGGAATGGCTTGGTTTACAAGTATCAAGTAATGAAAGATTGCAAAGTTAAAAGGATAACTTTTAGGATAACTAATGATGATGAAATAACCACTGTGGGTGAGAGGTCAAATTTTCTCTCCAATTTGATATATGCTATAGTGCCAAAAGGTTAGTCAGAAAATGGTGTCCAACTTACCTAGCCCATGTAAAGGACATAAGAAAAGCTGAATTGAAGCTACTAGATATACCATTATGAAGGAATACCAAGATGTTTTCCCTGAGGACTTACTTAGATTACCACTAAAAAGTGAGGTGCAATTTGCCATTGATTTAATACCTAGTGTTACAATAATATCAATTGCACCTTACAGAATGGCACTAGTAGAATTAAAAGAGTTGAAGGTTTAGTTATAAAAGCTATTATATAAAGTTTATATATTCCTTAGTGTGTCACCATGGGATGCATCAGTCCTCTTTGTGAAGAAGAATAATGAATCAATGAGATTTTGTATAAACTACTAGCAATTGAACAAGCTGACTGTGAAGAATAAATACCCCCTCCCTAGGATTAATGACTTATTTAACCAGCTTAAAGAAGTAGGTGAATTCTCAAAGATAGATTTGAGGTTAGGCTATTATCAGCTGAAAGTAAAGGATGCAAATGTGCCCAAGACAACTTTTAGAACAAGGTATGGGCACTATGAGTTTCTTATATTGCCCCTTGGTTTAATGAATGCACTAGCAACATTTATGGACCTTATGAACCAAGTCTTCCATTCTTGTTTAGACCACTTTATAGTGGTTGTCATATATGAAATTTTGGTGTACTCCAAAGAAGAAGGAGTATGATAAACACTTGAGACTATTACTATAGAAGTTGAAAGAGAAATAGTTATATGGTAAGTTTAGCAAGTGTGACTTTTGACTTGGTAAATTCTTATATCAATTTTACTAATGGGGTGATAGTAGATCCTAAAAAGATAAAGGTAATAGTGGAATGGAAACCACCTAAAAATGCTACTGAGTTCAGAAGCTTTTTGGGATTGGCAGGATACTATAGATGGTTTGTGAAGAGGTTTTCCATTATAGCCTCTCCATTGACCAAGCTATTATAGAAGAATGCCAAGTTTGTGTTGAGTGACAAGTGCTAAGTAAGCTTTGAGAAGCTTAAAGCCATATTAACTGAAACTCTTATTCTTACACAACTAGTCTTAGAAAAGGACTATGTGATTACAATGATGCATTTCATAGTGGTTTGGGTTGTGCTTTGATGTAAGAAGGTGAGGTAGTAACATATGTTTCAAGGAAACTTAAGCCTCATAAGAGGAACTACCTTACACATGATTTAAAGCTTATAACAATAGTTTTTACCTTAAAGATTTAAAGGCACTACTTGTATGAGGAGAGATGTTTCATCCATTTCGAGCACATGAGTCTCAAATTTATTCCCACTTAGAAGTAGCTCAATTTGAGACCAAAGAGATAAATGGAATTACTTAAGGATTATGACTGTGTGATTAACTATTACCCGAGCAAGGTGAACGTGGTAGCTAATGCCTTGAGTAAGAAATCTACAGTAGGTATAGCTCTTATGAGAAATTTCTTTTCTGATGAGTTATGTGTTTAATTCACCTATAAAAAATGATATATGTTCTTTCATGTGTAACATTAAGACTGTGAACATTTATTTAAAGCTCACCATTGGTGGAGCTATTATGGTTGAAATAAGAGTGAAGCCTAGTCTTATATAGAAAGTGAAAGAAGCCTAAGGGAATTATGATAAGTTGAAAACTATAGCGAGGTAAATCTAAAAATGACTAATAACTATAAGCTTAATGAATATGGAGTAAGAATGACTAAGTGTTCTACCATGACAAGTTATGCACACCCATTGACAATGAGCTCAATTGATCCTAGATGAGGCACATAGTAGTTCTTATGCCATATATTTGGGTTGTATCAAGATGTACTAGAACCTAAAGACCAACTGTTAGTGGTCAAGAATAAAGAAAGATATAGCTGAATATGTGACAAGGTGTTTGACATGTCAACAGGTGAAAGTTAAGCATAAAGTTCCATTAGGTTCGCTATAGCCTTTGGCAATACATGAATGGAAATGGGATAAGATAACCATGAATTTTATGATTGGGCTACTGATGACATAAAAGAAGTATGATGCTATATAGGTGATTGTCGATAGGTTAACAAAGTTAACCTATTTCTTACCAATCATAACAGATTACTTGTTGGAACTATTAGCTAAGATGTACATTAAAGAGATAGTTAGACTACATGGTATTCTTATATCTATAGTAGCTAATAGAAATCTGAGGTTCACTTAGAGATTTTAGAGGAAACTGCATGAAGCCTTAGGTAAAAGGTTGAATTTCAACATGACTTTCCAACCATAGACAAATGGTCAATGAGAAAGAGCTATTTAGGTGCTTAAGGACATGCTATGAGGGTGTGTTATCGAGTTTGAGGAAAGTTGGGACAAATATTTGCCATTGATAAAATTTGCCTATAACAACAACCATTAAGCTAATATAAAGATGGCACTGTATGAAGCCTTGTATGGTAGGAAGTATTGTACATCATTATGCTGGATCGAGCTTAATAAGGATAAAGTCATGAGACCCGATATGATCAGACATGCTGAAGAGAAGGTAAAGATTATCAAGGACAACATGAAGATTGCCTTAAACTTATATGAATATAGAGAGAAAGGATATAGCATTTCAAGTTGGTGGTAATGTGCTTCTAGAGGTATCTCCTTAGAAGAAGATTCTCCGATTTAGTAGGAAAGGTAAACTTAGTCCTAGATTTATTAGCCTATAAGATATTATTTAGTGTGTAGGAATGGTATCATATAGGGTAGCTTTACCACATGAGAAAATATTCAAAATGTATTTCATGTGCCTATGCTAGGGAGATATCGCTTAGATCCATCTTATGTGATATCAATTAAGGCAATTGAGTTACAACCAGATTTGACATATAAAGAAGAGCTGATCTAGATTTTGGCAAGAGAGACTAAGCAATCAAGAAACAAATATATCCTTTTAGTCAAATTGCGGTGGAGGAATCACCATACAGAAGAGGCAACAAGCAAAAGGAAAGACAACATGAGACAATAATACCCTCAATTATTTAGTTCAAGTAATTTCAAGAACAAAATTACTTAAGGGATGAAGGATTTTAATGCCTTAAAATTTTTTAATAATAATAATAAATGATTTGAGAAAAAATAATTGAACATAAAACTTTTTCTCCATTAAAAGTGTTAAAATGGATTAAAATGAAAATTTGTCATATGGAAAGGTTTAAGTGATAATTTTGCCTTAATGGGATATGAACAGTTGGATGGATGTAAGGAGGTGAACCTAGCCATCCTCTAAATCCATATAAATAAGAAAAGTGAATAGTAGAGAGGAAAAGAAAGCTAACATTTATTCCTCCTAATTGACTGCTCACAAGTCATAGAGACATTCTTCTTCACTTCTTCTCATAATCTCATTAAAGGTAAGATTAATCCTTAATCTTTCACTCCTTTCTCCTTGAAATTGCTATTTATAATTTTCCTGGGTCATTTTCTTGTTTGGACTATTGCCATTGGCATTCAAAAAGAGAATGAGAGAGTTTTAAGAGGTGATCAAAAGGGAAACAAGTAATTGAGGGCTAGACTAAGTTCCAATCATTCAACAATGATTTTTGTGTATGTTTATAAGCTTATCTTTGAGTTATCTACTTTAATTTAATTGAAATTGGGTGTTTAGATAAAAAAGAATGAATTTCTAAAATTTCTAGTCAATTGATGGATTTAGAGAATGATTAATAGTGTTTTTATGCAATTGGCAAGTGTTAATTGATGAATAATTTATGTAAAATGCATGTAAATGATGGCAATTTTCTTACAAAAATTAGCAGTATTAAATAATGGCAATTTGGATAAGTTTACTGCCAATTTCTGTAAGAAAATTGCCAACATTTTTTAGAAATTAAAGAGGTTAACTGTGATCTCTCATGTTTATGCCCGTGACCCTTAAGAACATAAAACTCTATTTTGTAAAATTGTTTGCCAACTATTGGAATTTATGGGGCCTCACGTTCATGACCCCTAAGAGGTCATGCCGGTGACCCTTAAAACTCTAACAACATATGGTTTTCTTTTGACTTACATAAAGAGTTTTACAAGGATTTGTAATTGTAACTTAAACCAAAGATTTTTAAGTATAGTTCAACATGTGTATTTAAGGATTTTAAGTAAATAATGTGATCATACTTGAAGTGATAAAATTAGAACTTTGTTTAGTGTAACATACACATATATCAAGCATACATATGCAAGGACAAGGTGAGCATGATTGAATATATATACATACATCTAACAAAAATGCTTTTAAGTTACCTAATGAAGGAATAATCTATGTCACCTATTTGGTGTATAATCAATAATGGCATGTTCTAATGTATATATAAATGCTATAATAGAAGTATTCAAATAAAGAGCACATGATTGCTAGATGATATTACTAAAACATTGAGATCACTGATATGAGGCCATATGATGGCTTACTATATGTGATTGATTACATGCCATGACTATATTACTATAATTGAATGATGGAAATGGCATATTAATGCAGGTATATTCACTATAACGCCTATGTATACCTAGATTAACAATAGCATTAGGATAAGTTGGCATGCAAATAAAGTTTTAGCAATACTATATTATTATTGTTATTGACATCACTGTAGTGGGTGCTGCCCTATAATCTCTGCAAGCACTAAGAACTGATCAATATTATGGGTATAGTAGTGCAAGCCCCACGAGCACTATACAATTATTTACTATGCAAGCAAACCACATAAGCTCAATTAGCACTGTGTAATTGTAATGCCCCAATTTTTGATATATAAAAGAAAGTGAAATTAATGGACATAATAGGAAATTATAAAACTCTTAAGTATTTTAACAATTTAAGGATCTATACACACACACACACACACACATACGATGAGAAATTAAAAGGTATGATGAATTTCTCATATCATATGAATATAACTATACTTTTCATGCCGTAACTTCATCTCAATCCTTATATCATATACTGCATATATAGGTCCAATCATATGCACATTTGTTATTCCAAAATAAGTATTAAAGAGAATGATAGAAATACATTCAACAAATTTTCCATAATTAGACATAGCATCAATTACATCCTTATATAATTGATCATAAAAAACCTCATGACTTACTATCAAAATATTACTAAAATCATACATAAACATATGGTATAAAATGCCATTAAAATCCCTTTGAGTACATTTGAAAGACATATGAAAAACACATTTTTAGGCTTTTAGATGAAATAGTTGCATGATTGCATCGAATTGTTGCACCCTTGTACTGACTCGTCATGTGATTATATTATTAGGACAGGAGACCTGACCAACCCAATCATGATTTTCTTATGAAAGCCATCAAAATTCTCATCTAATTTTACTCTAATTCATGCAAATTCAATCATAAACTTGTTTAGAATCATTTTTTGCTAATTTCCTATCATTAAACATATAAATAACACATAAATTCATCATTTAAACACACAAATTGATTAGAATTCATCTAAAAACCTAAAATTTTCAAATTCAATAGAAAATTAAAAAGAGGTTCAAGAATTTAGTTATGTATATACCCAAAAATCTCTGTAGGATATAAAGAAACTCAATTTAAGCTTTGATTACATGTTTCCCACTCAATTTATGGATCAAACTCTCATCATTTTCCTCTTTTTCATCAAAATATTACAGCCCTCAAACAACAATAAACCAATTCATAACATCAATAGGTAGCAAAAATTTGGAAAAAAAGAATGATTGATGTAAAAACACTTTAACTTAAATGAAGGTGTAACAAATTATGAAGAAAAATCCTTTGTATTTGATAAACAGTGGGGAGGAAAAGATGAAAGTCAATTTTCTCTTTCCTTTCTACTGTCCATCTAACTATTTATATGTTAAACGGATGGCTAGGATAACTTCCTATATATTTATCCAACAGCCACACCCCATCAAGGCCAAACTGCTTTTAAATCCTATTTTAATTACCTTAGTGTTATTATTTATTTATTTATTTATTTTTAAATTCTTCCTTTATTCAAAATCACACTTATAACCCTTGATATTATTTCCCAATTTTTCCATCTTTATTATAAATTTTAGGGCATTTCAAGCTTTCCCCTCTTAAGTGATTTTGTCCTTAAAATTACTCTATCTAACTGATAAAACACTATCGCATCATGTTGTTTTCTTTCCCTACATGACTTCTTCAATTTGTGTTTCCTCTATATTGTTTTAATTAAAGAACCTATGTCCTTCTTGGTTCTTTTATCTTCTTAGCCAGGGGCTTGCTTGGTTCTTTATCATAGGCTAATATCTTGATAGGTTACTCATTATAAAACATGTCATTTTAGATACTCCTAAACTTCAATAGATTTTAACACATAAAGAATCTAGTCAAAATCTCCACTCTGCCGGTATATAGAGATTTTATAAATCATTTTCCAACTCTAGTGGTAACACTAGTTTTGGAGTTATCGGTTCTGACATGTTCAAATTTATATCTTGTTATTGTTATCATCTTACTCTATAACTTCTCCATTTAAATCCTCATAAGACCTCTAACTTTTAACGTTACTTGTAATGCTCTTCACAATCTTTATAATCTTGCTAATTGAATTTTGATATCATATCTTTGTCCCTACTAAATTTGGTCCATTATGAATATGTAAGATATTTCTTACTATTCAATGCTTTATGCAGTACCATCTTAGTCCTGGTTTAATAGCTATTATTGTCATATTTGTCTATCCATTCAAAATTATTAATAGAGTTTCTTAGCATATCTTTATCTGAAACCACTTTCTTAACTTATCTTTAAGCGATTATGGTAATCTCTTGTCATACACTTAGTCATTGGGCTTCCCCTCTTAAGGAAATGCCTCACTAAGGCTTTTTATTTATCTTAATTCTCTTTGATTTCCTTCACTTGTTAAGATAGATTTTCGTTTCACTCTTATCTCAATCACCTATACCACTTAGTGTATAATTATCAACTAGACATTCGTAATCCTTTAAAATGGTTAAGGATTTTATACTAAAGACATCAATTGTTACTTTCTTTTTGTCCGATTGGTAGTTTATCATGTTGTCATAGTCTTTAACAAGTTTTATTTATCTTCTACCTCAATTAGAGCTTTCTCTTAGGGAGGACATGTTTGTAGCTCTTGCACATAGTGTATAAGAAGTGTTTTCCCATATAAAAGCAGTGTCTCCAAATATATTTAAGTAAAAATAACTACAGGTACATTAATTAATCCAAAAGAGCATCGCTAAGATTTAACATAAACTAAACCTTTTTTTTAAAACCATATTGAGCCCATAAAAAATTTCACTTTCAATTGATAATTTTCAAGCTATAAATCATTCTTAGAGAGAGTGCCTACTCCTTTAAGCTAGTCAAATAGACCATTTATTTTAAGGAGAGGTATTTTTATTATCATTTTATCGAGTTATTCACAGTCTGTATATAGTCTCATGGTCTCATGTTTCTTCCCCGCAAAAGGATTAGTGCACCTTGTGGTGACACACTAAGAGGTACAAAACTCTTATATTATGCTTTTTGGTAATGTATTATATTAGAGACATTGGTACAACTCCAAGTAGAATATCAATAATAAGCTATATTTTTCCTTTTTCACACTATTGGTATGTCTTAATTATTGGTTTCTATCCTTCAAATACCTCTCTCAAAGGCTATTTAAGCTTAACACCTTTTCTTATCCTCTACTTTGCCAAGTAAATATGTCATTAAGGAGGAAATCTTATCTCCCCTACTAAAATCGCCTCATCACAATTATTAGCCTTAAATGAAATTCTTTTAAACCTATAAATCACCATCACTTGATGCTTGTATAACCTTCTTATCCCATTATCATGTTAGTTCATCAGAGAACAATTGAAACTAACTAGTCATAGACTCATACAACTTAAAGCCTTAGAAGGCTAGCCTAAAGATCATGCCTACTATTATGTTATAACCCTTAAAAGTGTTAGTCATTGGTATCTTATGGTCAATTTCTTTTAATATCAACCCCACTTGACAAGATATACAAATGTATTAGTGGGTTGGGTCAGAATCTAATAGAGTGCACACACAAATAAGCACGAAAAAAGAAACAACATACCTAGAATCAAAAGAGAGCAAACTTGTAGAGGTGGATTGTTAGAAGTATGCCTTAAAGCTTATATGTAATAGGGATGTTTTTTGTAACATAAAGGACTCTTTGCGAGAACTATTCACCATGAGAGTAAACAAGTTTAGGGAAGTCATAGGGGAACTTATCGCTGGATTGAATCCTTTTTGTTCGTTCCACAAATAAACTTTGGTTTATAATAAAATGCATTCTTTATTACTATAGTATTTATGTTAATTCATTTGCTTGATATGATTTTAAACTATGTAATAAAGTCCTTAGTATATTCACAGTGCAAAGGAAATAATGCAATGTTCATAATGTGAGATTCTTATTGCATGCAAATGTGAAATACCAAAACTATCCCTAGTCATAGTATTAATAAGATAGGACATTGTTAATGCATATAGACTAACACATTTTATTCTCTTTGACCTAGTTAAATAGTAGTTCTAAAAAACTACAAGCATAGTGATACTTGGAGATAACATATGGATGCTTATTTGAGAACAAGTTATTGAGGGCCCGACATGAGAATGTTCATATGGATAAATAATCTATATAAGTGAAATAATCTCATCATATCAGTTGTGCAAGTATCTTTTAACTTGAGATCACTAAGGTTATCTTAATTTTAGAGAACTATGCTTTAACTCTGTTGCTTTTACATCACCATGGTGTGTACATAGCTAAGTGATTAGGCATAGTTTGAAATCTTTAAAGGTAATTGAGTGATCAACGATAGATTTACCATCTGGATTACATTAGGGGTGTTTATCTCACTATTCTAATATGCCTTTATTTTAAGAATCTTTGGCCAAAGTAAAATGCAAGGGTGAATGAGATTCACAAGGGCATTTTTGGAATAAAGGAATAAATAATATAACTAACATATTTAAGGCTTGATTTAACATACCTAATCAAGCATTGATTTGACACATGTCTATACTCAAACCTAAATGAGATAAAGTCTGATGAAGAGAAGAATTGCACTGTAATTGGTTATAAAAGGGTTAAGTTAAACCACTAGACATTTTGATACTTGGGCAGTCTAAATGTATGGCTAGACACTTCTCAATACTACACATAAATGGATAATTGATTGGGAGTCAATTATTAAACCAATTGGATTAGACAACAAGAATCCTAGTAGGACTAGGACTCTTATCTAATGTGTGCTGCCAACGTGCTTCAGAAACCCATAGGATCAGACATTAATAGGAGCAAATTAATAAGGTAAAACTACAAGGTATTTAATGATATAGGATGTCATTAGATAAGAAGAAATAAAATAAGAAGGCTTATTAGGCTAAGACCCTAAGAGAAAAATCTAAAACATTAATTATGTGTTAACTAAATGTTTAAAGTGACTGGGTCAAAATTGGGCCTTTTAATTAATTAATTAAAAGCCCATTTTTTTTAGAATTTTAAGGGTTTAAGGGCTAGAAAATCTAACCTAGGGGTGAATAAAAAGGGTATAAAAACCCTTGTGAAGTCATTGACAATAAATAAGCCACAATAAAGAGAATAGTTCTTTACTGTTGTCACAAATTCGCCTTCTGTTGAGCCTTCTCCTTCTCATTTCTTCTTGAATTTTATTTATTACTAGCACCTAAAAATAAAATTCACTTGTTCACCTCTTAAAGAGTTCTCATTGAATTTTCTACTAGTGTGGATACCTTAGAGGTGTTCTCGAGAGGATAACTGTGGTTTGCGACAACCCGATTAGGTGAAAAGCTATAAATTGGAATTGCATAAAGAATTTACAATAAATTTTTATTTTGTGGTTTCTTTAATTTTATTTTTCAATTTTTTGATGTTCCAACCTTTGTTGGGGTTCCATGGATGTTCAATTTCTACTGCTCATAAGTCCATAGGAACCAATATGGATCGTTGCTCATATTATGCAATGCAAATGAGTATGCACATATTGTCACTCAAATGCAATCGCATGTATAATGGACATAACATTCACAGGCAAGAATTGCTTAAACTAAGCTATGATACTAGAAAATGTGATACCCCTTCTCTTAATGCCTGAAGACACTGGGCATGCAACATTATGTGCCATAGGCGCCAAAAATACATTATGCACATATGTACTCTTATATTTTCAAAATCAATCAATCACATGTATTAATAAAGATGCCCCTGTCTCACAAATGCTAAACTCAATTAAATCTGTCCATTTTACTTTGTTGAATAATCACAATACCAAACCATGGGGTAATAATAATAAAGGATAGGGCTTTTAGATTTTACCCTAAACTAAAATAATAGTCTAATGAAAATCAAACCATAATTTAAAAACTTTACAAACCAAAAATGGAAGTTTAAGGAAAATGAAATAATTAGCCAAGGAAAATGAATAGAATTACACAAGCATATGTAATTTACATAGTATGCTCTCATTCTCAAGCTGTGGATCCCACTTTGCAAATTGCTTCCTCTGTCATGGCCCAATCTACCACCTATGTATGGAAAACACCAATGTACTAAGTGATAATGCTTAGTGGTATGTACTCTAATCCTTAAACATCCACACATTTATAGAATC
>CANXYI011848747.1:0-10119 GCA_948208565.1 Hura crepitans
AAGTCCAAAAACCCTACTTTCTAGACTACATATTAGCAAGTGGCCCCCCAAGTTGCTTATTTCTTCTTCTTTCTTCATCCACTTGAAAGTCCTACTAGCATTTAGATTTTCAAGTTGCTTTCTTTTAAGAACTTCTTGTGTGGATTATTTTTGAGGTGTTCGTAAAAAAGGATCACTGTGGTTTGCAATAACTTGGTGAGAAGAGCTTAAGGAAGGAATCTAACTTGGTGAGAAGAGCTCAAGGAAGGAATCTGCTATCATCTTGTACAGTAAATCATGAAATGTTGCTAGGTTTATTGTTTAGGATACATTTTAAATTATCTAGGTCCATTATCTTTCCTAGTTTTTCTCAAATTTTTAATTTTTTTGTTCCACATGATAGAGAAAAACCAATAGAATATATGTGCAGTGGCCCTTTTCAGACCTCATCTATTGTTGCACTAGCATGAAATGTGTATATATATCAATAGATATAGATATGTGTAGTGGCCCTTTTCAGACCTCACCTACTGCTACAGTAACATGAAATGTGTATATAAATCAATAAACATAAGTATGTGCAGTGACCCTTTTTAGACCTCACCCGCTGTTGCACTAGCATAAAAAGAGATGCCAAAGTGCCTTAACAGCTGCTAAACTCCCTAGTTGACCGATCAACTTATCTAGTCTAGGTTGTCCAACTTATATGGGCTTTTATTTATTCTTATTGCATTTCATTTCCTAGTCATTTTTTATGTTATTGAATCAGAAATCAAACTATATTCATATTGAATCTTAACATCGCATTTCAATCTTATAATCATATTGATAAAATTTTTATAGTTTATGATGATAGTATGTCCACTTGTAGTCATCATGAATGTATTTGTGTTCGAGTTCACATCATATCCATATTATTAGTTTTGTTATTTATTTTCCATAACTTAGAATTTCCCTTATTCGTGTCCTTGTTTATAGTACCTTTAATTAATTTTCCTTAAGCTTCTATTTAATCTTAAAATCTTATCCTTTTTTTAACTACATATTATTTTACATTACTCATTCTGTTTTATATACAAATTAGATTGTCCCTCCAATGTCTTTATTTCTTTATATTATCGACTATTTATTTCTATCTCATCCGTTCATAATATTCACATAGTTACTTTATAATCTTTCTTTATTTAGAATGCAACTACTTTTTATATGTCTTTATTATTTGCAATATTTAATAATTAAGATTTGTAAATTTTTTTATATATATTATTTAATTAGACCTTATAATTCCTTTCCCATATATAATAAATTTCATTTTAATTCTTATTAAATAATTCTCATACACTCTATACTAATTTGAATTTCTAATTATAATTTATTTAATCCTTTTTATTTTCCTTTCTTTATTATGTTTATTATTATTAGTATTATACAAAATTCTTGTTCATCTATTTATACACATATATTTTATATCTTCCTTTATTCCACATAATTGATTTCTTATATTTAAGCATATTTACAAACTTATACACATGTTCATGTATACATATTTTCCTTAGAACATTTATCATATATTAATTAAATTGCACCACTAAATTAATATTTTTATGATCTTTATTTGTATTTTTCTCTTAGATAATCTTTTAATTTTTCAATTATATATTTATATAGTTAATCCTATTTTTATTCTTATTTAATTGCACATTACTATGTATATGACCTTTTTACCTTATATCCATATTATTTTATTTCTAATCTACATATCCCTTTGCTCTACTATGTATTTATCACCATATATTTCTGAAATCAATAATATCTAAATGTTTATGTAATAATCCTTCTTTATTCATCATTCAATTTTCACTTTCTTATGCCTTTACCATTCTTACCATTTTCAAATTATAATTTGTAACAATTATATATGTATGCATCATATTATGTTACATAATTGATCCATACATTTCCTTTCTATTCATTATTTAATCTCACATAATTAATTTTACTTTAATTCTTTAATAAACAATTCCCTAAATTCTATTTTAGCACAAATCTTCTAAATAATTATTACTGTACAAAATACTTATCCATCTACAACCACTCATATGCTTTATATTTTCTTTTATTTTCACCTAATTTATTTATTTTATTTTAACTCATTTACTTACTTGTTCACCTATAATTATATTTCTATGTGTCTATTTATTCAAGACATTCAATCCATATTAATTAATTCATAATTATTTCTAAATGTCCTTAATTTTCTTATTTTATTTTCTCGTATTTAACTTAGTAATTTTTCAATCACTCATTTATTATTTTTAATTATGTTTACTTTAATCCAGTTAGCTACTTTCATAAAAATTATATATTTCCATATATTTCTTTTTCTTATCATGTATAAATTTTACTTCTTATTATATGCATTGCATTATTTCTTTGATTATGTAATTAATTTCTTATTCTTGATAATACACTTATGTTTATTTATGTCTTCCATATTATTTTACTTGATTTCATATATATCCATACATATATCTCTATGAATCTTATATAGTTTTAATAATTATTCAATCAAAATATAACTTTATACATAAATATTTCCTACCTACACTTTCATTTATGCATATTATATAATAATGTCTAATTGCATCATAAAAATACTTCATTGCTTCCCATATACCATTTTTGGCTAAACTTAATTTTTACATATAAATATTTCAATTTCTCTATTTATGAGTCCTTCTATGATCAATTATTTATTAAACATTATTCAATCTATTTATTCCATCTAATTAGTTTTCATTTAACATTCTTCCTTTCCTTGTGATTTTCAGCCTCATCTAGACTTTAGGGTTTAAGATTTATTTTTAAAGTTTTGATCTATCTATTTAATTAAAATAATCCTAATTACATTTCTAATCCATCAATTTAGCTAAATAATCCATAATGTAAAAGTTCACAACTTTACAAAAACTCTCACACATTACTTCTCTATGCAAAAATCTAGATGATTAAAATACACATACATTATATTAGCTTTAAATCTATCAAGTCTTCATCTACTTCTCTTTAATTTCATCAACACACCACCCACCCTCAATTTCCTAGACTCTATAATGGATTTCCTTACAAAATGGCATCAAAACATGATTAATCATACATAATTCTACTTAATTCTTTAACTAACTAATTATAATCCTTTATTGATTTAACAAATTACATAAATAATGAACCAGCTTACCCACTTTGAATGACCCTTATTTACTCCCTTTCCATTTCTTTCCTCTATATATCTATGCAGAGTTTATCTTGAAATAGGCTTCCATATTGGTATATTTATTTTTTTGATGTTTATATTATTTTATATTAATTTTTGATTTTTGTACCCTTTTGTATTCGTAGGTGATATGTCGACTCGAGCCTTCTAAGGTAAGGAGAAGGCCTAAACTGACTTCAGGTGTCCCGTACGACCATATTTGGTATGTGTAATCACCTTAATTTGTCTAAAATTTGTATGAAAAGTGTTATGTGCATTATGTCTATATTAGTAATAAATGTAATTAAATGCCTAAAAATGCAATAAATGTTATAATTGAAATGTATGATGAATGGGATGATAAATACATTAAATAAGATATTTTAGTATGTTTATAAGTGATGGAATTATATGAATGCTAGTAATTAGTAAGAATGTAATGCGGGTTAGAACCGATTATGCCATATTGTGTGCCATATGCTTAGGGAGTTGTGCATATGGCTCTTTTAATTAAGATTTTTATTCCATATGAGATTATATGTTATATGAAATGTGTGTGCATGCTAGAAGTAGCGAAATGCCTTGTATAAACCTATCAATAGATTTAGGCATATTTAGGTTATGTCATGCATACCGTGAACGGGATTGAGTCAATTATTGATTTGTGACTTTCATCATATGGTATTGATTAATTTGACATACACGACATGAGAGTAATTAGATCATGGTAATGAATGTGCAAAGAGATGACCATGTCCCTTTAAACAAGCTTATGGAGCTGGTCTGACCAAAATGATGCATGAAATAATTAAATGGTTATTAAACCTGAAATGGCTTTTATGAGTGTAAATCATCAATGTAAAAGATTGTAAGTGATAAAATAATGATATATGGGTTATAAATGCATAATAAGGCAATAAATGGCCATTTGAATATAAATATCCAGAAATGCCATGAATGATTGTTTGAATTGATATTTGGGTTTTGATTGGCATAATGTTATGTTGTTGTGATTCGAAGCCATTACACCTAGGAAATGAGTCCTACGGGTGCAATGGACATCATTAGGCCTAAGTTGGCCAAGTGTATATTTGTATAGGCCATGCAAAGGTTCAATGAGGCCAATAGTGATTTTAAGTAATATAATAATATAAAAAGTGAAATTGGTTAATTTGACATATAATGACACGTTTAATGATGCTTATATAGTTAGACAACCTAGTTTGCATAGGTTGACCGATCAACTAAGATTTGTAGTGGCTACTAGCATACCTTTAGGTATGAGACCTGTGGGTGATTAATTTACATGTCGATAGGCATAAGAGCCTACGACCTAAGTTTATTTATGCATCTATGAATGTGAGAGCCTTTGGGCCTAAGTATACACATCTGAGGATGTGAGAGCCTTCAAGCCTAAGATTACGTACCTAAGGGTATGAGAGCTTTCAGGCCTAAGTGATACGCGTCTATGATGTCAGAGCCTTTGGGCCTAAGTATACGTACTTATAGGTACGAGAGCCTTTGAGCCTAAGTAATTCTGTTATCTAGTATTGGTTAGTTGTCTTATTAATATAGGCATAAGTTAAACAATTAAAATGACTAAAAAATACTTACTTTGGTAATATATGTTAAATGGCATCAATATGTGACATATGGATATTAGTAGGCCGAATGACATAAAAATCAATCTTAAGGTGTTTAGATATGATTATTATTAATTCATATGGCTATAAATGGTGTAATTATGATTATGATGTGGAAATGAGTCTATGAGTGAATAAGGGCATTTATGACCCGAAAAACATATATGTCATTATTCCTTGCAATGTATAATTATGTTATGGTAGCTTGCATGCTTGTATGATGACGATATGATATATATTGTGCATTATAGCCTATGAATGATTGTTATATGATTTTTATGGGATATTTGGCATGTATGATATTTAGAGACATGATTATTGCATGAAATGTGCATGTTTGCATATAAGACACCGAAATTGCATGTTTGTGATATTAAATCCAAATATGGCTTGTGTGTATATATAGGCATGCTAAAAATAACCTTTTTACAAGTTAAAGTGATTACAACACTAAGCGAAAGCTTAGCACATTGCTTGTTTGTGATGTGTAGTTAATAGGGTAGCATATTAGAGCCAAAGCTTCTGCATATCAGGAGACACGAAGATAACCTCTGTATGGGTATTTTTGTACTTTTTGTAATAGTGATTATGATATAAATGTAATGGATTAATAGTTGTTGTGCTCTTGTGATCCTGGAGGGATTGGGTCTAATCTGTATTTTGCAGCAGGTTTTTGTACTCAAATTATAACTATTGATTTTGCTTTTCTGCTTCTCACATGTTTGTGTGATGATATATGAGTTTGCATGTAAGGATATTGACTGTGGAGAGCCTGAGGCTCATTATGATTTGTGATGTGTTTGAAGGGTCAAGAGGACTCATTGAGTTGCAGATGAGATTATTGATGTTATAGAAGTGTTTTTAAGCAGGTAAAAATTTATGAAAGTGTTCCGGTACAGCCCTTATGCTATCAAATTTTTAACACGATGACCCCAATATTTACCTTGATATGCATTCCAAAAGGTTTTTAATGTTTTATTACATATTAAGTCAAGAAATGTTTTTCTAAATAAAAGTTTTAAAATTTTAAGTGATTTTGGATAACGAAGCTAGATATCATTTTGTGTGCGCGCGTCCCCCGTTCAGGTTTAGTGTACGGATTAGGTGGAGGGCACCTTATAATCAAACTCAATTATTTTGGGATGTTAAAGAAAAGGCATGTTTCATTACCCTATAAGGAAACTTCTACTACAAGGTTATGCCATATGGACTAAAGGATGTATAAGCTACTTATTAAAGAGTAATGGTAACCTTATTCTATGATCTAATACATAAAGAAGTATAATTGTATATGGATGATATGATAGTTAAATCTCATGCTAAAGAAGACCACGTAGAAGTGTTAGAAAAAAGTTTTTAAAAGACTGAGGAAATATAAACTTAGGATGAACCTAGCAAAATGCATATTTGGAATAACCTCTAAAAAATTATTAGGGTTTATAGTAAGTTAAAAAGGGATAGAGTTAGACCTAGATAAAGTTCAAGCTATAGAGGAAATGTTACCTCCCAAAATAAAAAAAGAGTTATGAAGTTTTATAGGAAGAATAAATTATATAGCTAGGTTTATATCTCAGTTGACAAACATATGTGAACCTATTTTTAAGTTACTATGAAAAAAATAATCCAAGCTAGTAGGATGAGAAATGTTAACAAGCATTTGATAAAATTAAACAATATTTGAAAAGGCCGCCTATTTTACAACCTCCAATCCTCAGGAAACCTCTACTACTATATTTAATGGTATTTAGGAAGTCTATAAGACCAATGTTAGGATAGAATAATAGAAAAGGAAAAGAACAAGCCATATATTATGTAACCAAAAAGTTCACAAATTATGAAGAAAACTATTCCCTTTTAGAGAAAACTTGTGCAACATTAGCATAGACTACCAGACACCTGAGACATTATATGTCATACCATACTACTTATCTAATATCTAGAATGGATCCTATTAAATACATCTTCAAAAATCCAGTGCTCACTAGAAGAATTGTTAAATGGCAAGTGTTACTTTATGAATGCGAGATCATATATATCACCCAGAAAGCCATTAAAGAAGGAATTATTGTACATTTTTTAGCAACACAAGACATTGAAGAAACACAAGAAATTGATTTGGAATCCCTAGATGAAAGTATGATGGCCTTGGAAAAAGAATAAAAAAATTCAAAGAATTGGGTCATGAAATTCGATGATGCTTTTAATGCATTAGGATATGGAATATGGGTAATTTTAATAGCTCTAGATAGGAAATATTTTCCAGTAACTACAAAATTATGTTTTAAATGTACTAATAATATGGCTGAATACAAAGCTTGTGTGAAGGGATTATAAATGGCGATAGAGATGAAAGTTGAACGGGTAAAAGTTTATGGGGATTTTGCTTTGGTTATAAATCAATTAAATGGAATATAGGAAACTAGAGATGCTAAGTTGGCACTATATCAGGAATATGTTCAAGAACTTGCAAAAAACTTTGAGTTTATTAAATTCAAACATATTTCTCGAATAAAAAATTAGATTTTAGATGCTTTGGTAACACTAGTGACTATGTTTTGATTAGATGATTTTAGAAAAATGCCATCGATTAAAATTGAAGTTTAGGGAACCCAAGCTTATTATTCTAATGTTAAGAGTGAGATTGATAGGAAACCATGGTATTATGATATCATGCAATATATCAAAGAAAGAACATACCTAAAAGGGGCAAATGAAAATGATAAAAGAACAATTCATCATCCAGCAGGCAATTTTTTAATAGGAAATGTGCTATAAAAAGGAACTATGATACTACTCTAATTAGGTGTGTCAATGAAAAAGAAGCTCAAATATTAATACAAGAAGTACATGAAGGATTTTGTGGTACTCATTTAAATGGTCATGCATTAGTAAGAAAAATTATAAGATTAGGATATTATTGGATGCAGATGGAATCTGATTGTATAAATTTTGCTCGTAAATGCCATAAATATAAAGTGTATATTAATGAAATTAATTCACTTGCTTCAGCATTGAAAGTATTGTCCTCACCTTAGCCATTTGCAGTTTAGGGACTTAATGTCATTAGCCCAATTAAACCAAAGGTGTCAAATGGTCATCGCTTCATATTAGTGGTAATTGACTACTTTACTAAATGGGTAGAATTAGTTTCATGCACTAATGTGATAAAAGGGGTAGTGATTAAGTTTATGAAAAATAATATCATTGCATATATGGTTTGCCAAAAAGAATAATCATGGACAATGCAAAAAATTTCAATAATAAATCAATGGAAGAAATATGTAAGTAGTATAAAATCATCCACCATAATTCTACTTTGTACAAGCTGAAGATAAATTGAGCAGTAGAGGCAGTGAATAAAAACATAAAGAAAATAGTTCAAAAAATTGCCATCACCTACAAAGATTGGCATGAAATGTTGCTGTTGCACTTTATATCTATAGAACAACAATAAGAATTCCACTAATGCTACTCCATATCCCTAGTATATGGTATAGAAGTAGTATTGCCTATTAAAGTCAAATTCCATCATTAAGAATTACTTTAGAGGCCAAGCTAGATGATAATAAGTGGGTGCAAAGGCGATATGATCAATTGAACATTATAAAGGAAAAAAGGTTAATAGCATTATGCCTTGGTCAATTATATAAAAAAAGGCTTATAAAGGCTCACACAAAGAAAATGAGACCTAGAGAATTTTAGGAAAGGGATTTAGTTTTGAAAAAGATTATCCTAAGATAACAAGATCTAAGAGAAAAATAGGCAGCCAAATTTGAAGGCCCATGCATGGTAAAAAAAACATTTTTAGGGGGAGCATTAATTTTAATAAATATGGATGAAGACAAACTTCTTGAGCCTATCAATTTTGATATAGTAAGAAGATATTATGTTTAAGTTGACAATGGAATATAAAGTTAATGTACTTAATATAAAAGATATTAAATAAAATATTTTGGTTTTGATTAAACATCTCATCTTAAAAAGCCATTATTTACAAATTTCATGCCTTTATACTTATTTTATTACCATTCTTTGAAAGATATATAGGAAGGGGAAGATGGCATAGTTAGAAATATGATAAGAAGATTCGTAATGATTATAATTAAATGATGTGCTACTTAGAAGGCATTAAAAAGGGGGAATCTCTATATGGAACTTCAAATTTGAAAGGCAATAAATAAGATATAACAAAATTAGTCTGGGTCTTAAAAAAAGGGAGAAAAGAAAAGAGGTGTTATTAGAAACACATTGATAAAAGGGGGATATTAAAAAAGGTAATATGATTTTAAAAATGAGAGAAGGGGAAAAAGCATAAAGTATAATAGGAAACGTTTGAAGTAAAAATACGTATTGAAGATGTTTATCTCCAAATGCATCTCTTTAAATGAATTTAAGCAAGAATGCTCATAAACGATTAATATCAAAAGAAATGTGCTTCATTTTGATTAATGATATACCAATATTGCAAAGTTACAAAAAAAAGATAGAAAAAAGAAAAAAACAATAGCAATAGAAGTAAGTTGGCGTATAATAATAAAATTTAGAACATACTATGATGTATTCATACTATAAAGCATGGAATGTATACTATATCACTAAAATTAGCAATATAGTCTATTATGATTTGTTTCTAAATGTTGCCAAAAATGGTTAATAGCGACTATCAAGCAATAGGAGAAATTAAAAATTATGTGCATTTTTTACATTTCATTAAATTCATTTTAATACCATCATAGTTCAAAAGTAAAGAATGTGATTCAATTTAAAAAAATTAGGGACAAAAGTAGAATATAGCTAAGTACTTTTAAGAAAATTAAAAAGTACAAGTATTAGCAATTAAAGATTCTTTTCTTATATAATGGAGTACCACTTTGGAAACTTTGAAAATCAAGTAATTATAATACTAGCAAATTAAATTTCATTAAGGATTTCAAAAATCACGAGTTCTATGAAGATTCGTCAAAGTCTTCAAATTATTATATAATAAAAAGAAATAGTATAAATATATAGTCTAAAGCAACATTCCAAAAATATTTTCAAAAGATATCTCAAAATCCATGGCATTTATCAAGATTCTACTTTGGTCACATCGATAACACTTGAAATCAAAACCACTTGTAAGAAGGTTTTGATTTCAAAAGACATCAAAATTCCAAATTATGATTACTCGTAGGAAGATTATGATTTTGAAAGACATCAAAATCTTAAATCATCACCACTCATAGGATGGTTACGATTTTGAAA
>CANXYI011848749.1:0-11062 GCA_948208565.1 Hura crepitans
GAAAAAGATCATCGATTCGTCGTAAAGGATACATGTTCTTGATGGTGACTTTGTTTAACTGTCTATAATCCATGCAAAGTCTCAAAGAACTATCCTTCTTCTTAACAAATACAACCGAGGCTCCCCATGGCAAAACAGTCGATTTGATGAACCCTTGTTAAGAAGCTCTTACAACTATATCTTCAATTCTTTTAATTCCACAGGAGCCATTCTATACAGAGTTATAGAAACTGGTGCTATGTATGGCATCAACTCAATCTAGAATTCTAACTCCCATTCTAGTGGCAAACTAGGTAACTCATTTAGGAAAACATCTCTAAACTCGGCTATAACAAGAATCTAACTAACTTATGTTGTTTCCATTGTGGTGCCAACCACATAAGCAAGATATGCTTTATAACCCTTTTGCATCATCCTTCTAGCCAAAATTGCTGATACTACATTAGTCACATAATCCGATCTTTCACCCAACACTTGTAATTTAATCCTCTTCTTCTTGCAATCCACCTTGGCATGAAACTTGGATAACCAGTCCATGCTTAAGATAAGATCAAACTCATTGTATGACAATTCAATGAGATCAATAGAGAAAACTTATCCTTGTACTTTTAATCGATAGTCTCTATATACTTTGCTCACTATAACATGTTGTCCTATTTGATTGCTAACCATTGTGTCAAAGCTAAGGTCATCTGACACTAACCCCCAATCTAAAACCCATGCCGTACAGATATAAGAATATGTGGATCTAAGGTCTATTAGTGCTAACGCATGTAAATCAAAGATATGAAATGTACCTACTATAACATTAGTGGCCTCTACCTCTTCTCTAGCTCTTATGGCATACTGCCTCACTGGAGCTCTGCTTTTTATCTTGTCTTTCTAACTAGCCCTAACTCTACTTCCTGAATCTCTCTTATCTTGCTTCTATGAAGGAACATAAGGCCTTATCAGGCAATCTTTCTAAAAATGATCTCTAGAGTCACAACCCCAGTAAGATCCTAGTATGAGTCTCTAACATACCTGTAGATGTCTCTTATGGTACGTTTCATAAGTAGGTGTCATAGCACTGTTATAGTGGATCCAAAAGCACCTGAAGTCTAAGTTTATACTTGAGTCTATGATTTAGAACCCTATCTTAACCTCTATGATCAGTTTAAATGCTTGCCATAATAATGCCTGGACTAACCACTCTTATGCTTCTTATCAGATGTATACACAGAACTACCATGCCCCTGCCCAAATGATCTCTTCTTGAAGTTGTCTCACTTCTACTTCAGCTCATTCACCATCTTTGTAGTGTGACAGGTTGCCACCAAGGCTGTAAAGTCTTAGATCTTCATAAGAGCAATCTATTGCATGACATCTAAGTTCAATCCCTTCTTCAACTTCTTACAGTGATCTTTTTTTTTTGCAACCACTACCTTTGTATACCAGCTCAGACAAGCAAACTCTTTCTCATACTTAGAGATTGTTTTGTGTCTTTGCTTAAGATCTATTAATTCCTAGTATTTCTTGTCCAAGTAATGCTTAGTGACATACTTTTCCTTAAATTCCTTCAAAAAGAAATCCCAGGTGATATCTACAGCTATCTTATGTTCAGTGATCGCTTCCCACCATTTTAATGCTTCTTCAAACAACATTGAGGTGGCATATACAGCCTACTCATCTTGTGGGCATCTCAACTGCTGCATAATATAGACCATCTGATCTAACTAGTACTTAACTCTATTAGACTCATCTGACTCTTCCCCCTTGAAGAATTCAACTCCATTCTTAATCAGCCTCTCCATATAATTCCTTTGAACTGTAGACTATTCTTGTAGCACTAGAGGTGGAACAGATTGTGCATTAGCAACCATAATATCAACTGTCACAGTAGCTATAGCAGCCACTATCACTTGCCTAACAGACTCTAGCATTGTCTACAACCATGCAAGTGGACCTTACTATCTAGAAACAAGATGACCAACATCACTAAGGGTCATATACTTGGGTTGTTCCTTCCCTTGTCCAAAAGCTAAAGGAGTATGACTTTCTACCCCTTTTTCCTTAGTAGGCATAGCGATAATATTCATGTCCCATACCTAAAGGCAAGAGAAATAGATTATGAGCCAAATATGTAATAGTATTTAATGTAAATATATTATGACTCCTAAAGTGCTCTTGTGTAACCCATAGGTCCAAAGGAAACCCTAACTAGAGCTTTGATACCACTAAGTGTTGCACCTTCCCCCCAATCCATACACCAAACCCGAATAGGAGATGTATGCATGCAAAATGATATCCAGTTATGTTATCCAAAATCACTTTAAATTTAAAACTCTTATAGAAGAAAACATTTCTTGACTTAAATATGAAATAAAATATTAAAAACCTTTTGGTACACAAAATGAGGTAAACATTAGGGTCATCGTGTCCAAAATTCGATAGCATAAGGGCTATACTAAGACACTTTCCTAAATTTTTTTGCCTACTTAAAAACACTTCTATATAATTAAAACATTCATCTCCAACTCAAATGGGTCCTCTTAACCCTCCAAATTAGAATATAAACACAATAAGCCTCAAGCTCTCCATAATCAACAATTTCACATGCAACATCATTAATCAACACACCACATAAAAGAAGTAGAAAGTAAAATCCATAATTAAAATATTTGATACAAAAACCTGCTGTAAAAAGCAGATTAGACCTAATCCCTCTGGGATCACAAGAGCACACTAACTATATAGTTATTACATTTACATCATCATTATTATTACAAAAAGCACAAAAATACCTATGCAGGGGTTATCTTCGTGTCTCCTGAATGTAAAAGCTGTGGCTTTAATCTGCTGCCTTGTTACTTATGCATCGCAAACAAGCAATGCGCTAAGCTTTTGCTTAGTGGTGTAATCACTTTAACTTGTAAAAAGTTTAATTATAGCATGTCCATAAATGTACATAAGCCATTTTTGGGTTTAAAATCACAAACATGCATTTTCAGTCATTTATATGCAATATAAGTCATATTCGGTATAGTATCTTAAACATGTGATTTCAATGTCTTGTATGCCAATATGCACATTTTAAACATAAACAATGAATTTTGATAGAATAAATGCTAATGCATTATGTGAACATCAAATAACCACAATTTAATCGATATAATGCATTACATACATAAAGTCATGATCTTTAAATATCAAATATGCCAAAAATCACAAACATCCTTTAAAAATCAATTATAGGCCATAAGGCATAACATATATCATATTATCATCATAGCACTTATAAGAACCCATATTATAGGCATGCATTGCAAAGAATAATGACATACATGTTTTTCAGTCACAATTACCACAATGCACACATAAACTCATATATGCACATCATAACTGCCCATATTAATGCTTTGAGTCATATTAATATATAATCACCATTTATCATCATACAAATGAAAATAAACACATTTATGCACCTTAAGACTAGTTTTGAGTCATTCAACCTCATTATGTCCATATGTCACAAATTAATGCCAATGAAAATATAAAACCTAATTAGCCAATTTTAAGCCCTTTTAATTGTTTAATTTATTCCCATATTAATAAGACAAATAACTAAGACTAGATGATAGAATTACTTAGGCTTGAAGGCACTTATAACTATAAGTACATATGCTTAGGCCCGAAGGCTCTCACATCCATAGATGCGTAAACTTAGGCCCGAAGGCTCTCACATTCGCAAATGCATAACACTTAGGCCTAAAGGCTCTCATACCCTTTTGGTATGTAAATCTTAGGCTTAAAGACTCTCGTGCCCATTGGCAAGTGATTTTAGGTCCGAAGGCTCTCACATCCTTAAATGCAAAAACAAACTTAGGCCTAAAGGCTCTTATACCCGTTGGCACATAAATCAATGACCCATAGGTCTCATACTCGAAGGTATGCTAGCAGCTGCTACAATCTTAGTTGATTGGTCAACTTATCCAAACTAGGTTGTCTAACTATATAGGTATCATTAAACATGTCATTATATGTCAAATTAACCAATTTCACTTTTTATATTATTATTTTCCTTTAAAATCACCACTGGCCTCAATGTACCATTGCATGGCCTACACATACACACTTGGCCAATTTAGGCCTATTGATGTCCTTTACACCCATAGGATCCATTTTCGAGGTATAATGGCATTGAAACACATAATATATCAATATGTCACATAAAGACACAAATATTGATACAAATGTTCATTTCATGGCATTTTCCATTATTACCTTTAATTGGTCATACCTTGGCTCATCATGAATTTATTACATATAGATATCCATTTTATGTCAAAAGTCCATTTTTAGCATATTACCACATCACATTCATGCACACATGACATTTTCACATCGACAAGAACATCTGCGCACACATTTTTGCACTTATCATTTCAAGTTGGCATAATGCCGCACATTAGTATATCAAGTCATTGTTAAGGCATTTTATTATATATTGTATCCATTATACATGTTTGAATCATACAAATACTATACGCATGCATTTCTAGGCATACGACACACAACATGGCATAGTCAATTTTTATCTCGCATAATGCATTCCTACAAATTTCTAGCATTCAGATAATTCCATCACTTAACAACACACTAAAACATCATATTTAATGCATTTTATCATTCCATTCATCATAAACAAAAATCATAGCATTTATTGCATTTTCATGTATTAAATACCATTAAATACAATTATGAACATAATGCACATAATTCATTAAATGCAATTTTAGCCAAATCAAAGTGATTACAAATACCCAACAAGGTTGTACAAGACCCTCGAAGTTAGCCTAAGTCTTCTCCTTGCCTTAGGAGGCTTGGGTTGTCAGTTTGCCTACGAATATAAAAGGGTACAAAAATCAAAAAATAATGTAAAATAATTTAAAAGTTAAAAAAATATTTCGAGCCTAGATATATGTTCTATAACACCCTAGGAATCTGTGAAAAATAAAATTTATAGAAAAAGAAAACCTAAGAGAGAGGAGGTTACTATTTACCTCAAGATTCTTCTTAGTTTATCTCCTAAAATACTCTGTTGTTCCTAATGATTTTGGTGTCCATAGACTCATCTTAGAATGCTCGTCATTTCGTGTATAATCTCATGGAGTGGGTCCTTCCATGGAGGAAGAAATCACAAAGAGAAAGTGAGAGAGGGAGGGGGCAAAAAAATAGAGAAGGAGTGGAGGATGGTTGTGTTTATGGTATGTGGGGAAGGAGATTAATTTCTCCCTATTTATACCCTTTTAAAAAATAAATTTTCCCTCTTTCGAAGTATTATTATAATTGATAAAAAAAAGTCAATTTTCCTTCATTCCTATCCCAAAAATTCCATAAATCTAAGTCCTAAATTCTTCTAAAATATCGAGCCCAAATTTCGATAATAATCCATAAAATTAATATATTTTATGTCTTGAAAATTGGGTAAAAATAGTTCCCAAACTCAAAAAATTCTGATTCCAAAGCCATTAGATGATTCAAAATATTTGACTATTAGGTTGTAATATTTTTGAATTATTTTAGGTAACTTTTTATTTATTTTACGATTCAGCTTTGCCTATGGCACTATTCACAATACACTAATGTAAAATCTCAATTAGCATTTTTAACCATCCGAACGATTTCAAATTAGCTTCAAACTTTGCCCAAAATTCTCTTGTAATTAATACTCCTCATCGATATGATTAGTGTGACTCGAGTTTTAAGAATCACTATTCATCTCGAGAAGTACTATTTATGAGAGTCGAGATTTTTAGGTCGTGATAATGTTAGAGAAATAAGTCAAGTGTTTGTTATGGGTGTTGTTCACCAAATCATTACTATAGAGATTTTCCGAAGGGACCTAGTGTTAGATAGAGTTCTGCACCTACATCTACTAAAGGTTAGTAGGGAGATTGAGGAGGGAAAGTAGAGGGAGCTCAGAGGGACAGATTAGAGCCTAAAGATGAGCATAGAGCTACTGCTTGACAGTAAGGCCATTAGAGTACAGGAGAAGGCTAATGAGCTAGATGTCATTACTAGTACTATTTTTCTTTTTGATTCAACTATTTTTGCTTTGATTGATTTAGGGTTTACACATTTTTATATTTTCATATCATGAGCATGAGATCGAGGTTTAGTTTCAAAGCCCTTTAACTTAAAGAATATGGTTACTAATCCCATATGCCAACATATGGTAATTGATAAGGATTATAAGGAGTGTCCTTTAAGGATACAAGATCATCAATTCTTAGATACTTTGATAGAGTTGCCTTTTAAGGAGTTTGACTTGATATTGGGCACAGATTGGCTATCCAAGTATCAAGCGATTGTGGATTGCAAGCAGAAGAGGTTGACTCTTAAGGTTGATAATGGGGCTGAAATCATAGTTATGGGTGAGAGGATAGACTTTTTGTCCAATATGGTATTGGCTATTATAGCTAAGTAGTTGTTGAGAAAGGGTGTCCAGGCTTATCTTACCTATATTTATGACACTAGGACAAGACAGCCAGATGCTAGTGGAATATTAGTGGTGTCAGAGTATCCTGATGCTTTTTTAGAAAAGTTACCGGGTTTACCTCTAGAATGAGAATTGGAGTTTAGTATTGAGGTTTTACCTAGCACTACTTTGATATTGATAGCCTCATACGGATGGTGCTAGCTAAGTTAAAAGTGTTAAAAATGTAGTTGCAAGATTTGATGGATAAGGCTTCATAGGATCGAGTGTTTCACTATAGGGAGCACCAATTTAGTTTGTCAAGAAGAAGGATTGTTCTCTTTGGTTATCTATAGATTACCAATAGTTGATCAAGGTGACCATTAAGAACAAGTATCCTCTACCATTGATAGATTACCTATTTGATAAGCTTAAAGGAGTTGGAGTATTTTCCAAGATTGATATGAGATCTGGGTACTACCAGTTGAGAGTGAAAGAATTAGATATGGCGAAGACTATTTTTAGAATGAGATATAACCATTACGAGTTCTTGGTAATGCTTTTGCAGATTTTGAGAGATGAGAAGTTGTATGCTAACCTCAGTAAGTGTCAGTTATGGCATAGTGAAATGTCTTTTCTTGGGTATATAACTTTTATAGAGGGGATTCATGTTAATCCTAGAAAGATTGAGGTAGTGATAAAGTGAAAACCATATAGGAACATCATAGAGATCAAGAGTTTCCTCGAGTTTGGATATTACAGATGGTTTGCTAAGGGTCTTCCTTGATAGTAGCCCCTATGATTCATTTATTAAGGAAAGATGTTAAGTTTTTCTAGGATGATAAATGTGAAGAGAGTTTTGATAAGCTCAAGATGATGTTAATAGAGGCTCATATTCTTGTTCAGCTAGTTTCTTAGAAGGACTTCATTATTTATTGTGATACATCTCATAATGGGTTAAGTTGTGTCCTAATACAGGATTGCAAGGTTGTTGCCTATGTTTTAAGATAGTTGAAGTCATATGAGAAGAACTACCCCACTCATGATTTAGAGCTTATAGCCATTGTGTTTTCTCTGAAGATCTAGAGACACTATCTTTATGTAGAGAAGTGTTATATTTACCTTGACCATAAGAGTTTGAAGTATCTTTCTACCCAAAAAGAGCTAAACTTGAGATAAAGGAGATGAATAGAATTAATTAAGGATTATGACTACATGATTAATTATCATCTTAGAAATGCTAATATAGTAGCTGATGCACTTAGCTAGAAGTTCATGGCAGTCGTGAGAGCCATAAATGTCATATTACAGTTTATGAGTGATGATGCTTTGTTACTAAAGATGTAAGTCAAGCCTAGTTTGTTACAGCAAGTTAGGATTATCAGAGAGATGATCACAGATTGATATGTGTGATTAGTGCTATCTAAGAGGGGAAGCCTATTGAGTATGAGATCAAAGGTGATGGCTGTTTATACTACCATGACATAATTTGTGTACTTGATATGGAAGAGCTGAAGAAGTAGATTTTGCAAGAAGCTCACAATACTTATTATGCTATGCATCTTAGTTGAACCAAGATGTATCAGGACTTGAAGTTTTCTTATTAGTGGCCAGACATGAAGAGAGATGTATCAGAGTATGTGACAAAGCACCTTACATGTCAACAAATGAAAGTAGAGCATCAAGTTCCATCTAGTTTTCTTCACCCAATAGCAATTCTAGAATGGAAATGTGATAAGGTCAATATGGATTTTGCTGTTGAGTTACCTATGACAAGGAGTAGATGTGATTTAGTTTGGGTTGTTGTAAACTGCTTGACCAAGATTGCTCATTTTATACTAGTAACAATGGACTACTCCTTGGAGAAGCTAGTAACCATATATAATTAATTTACTCAATTCTTCCATATTAATAAACCAACTAATTAAATCTTCTTATACATATTTATACTACTTAATCATGCCTTATCCATTCATTAAACACAACATAATCACATAATCAAACAATTTCTATGCACACACACATATACTTGAAATTCATTAATCACACAAATAAGCATACATTTCATTGAATACACTTACTTATGAGTTTATTTACCTCTAAATTTGCTTTCCACACCATTGATTTGCTCATCCCATGCTCACCCCCAAAATTTACTATAAACATAATGTAATTTTCATTAGAAAATTTCATAAAAAATCCACACTTATTCCAAACTCTAAACCAATAATAAAATCACTTATTTTGGCTCTTAAAATAACCTAAAAAATTATTAAACCTAAAAAATAACCAAATTACCACCATATGACATTTGAATCTCCAAAATTCTCCATACTTGAATTCCTCT
Organism: Hura crepitans; assembly: GCA_948208565.1. NCBI lineage: Eukaryota > Viridiplantae > Streptophyta > Magnoliopsida > Malpighiales > Euphorbiaceae > Hura > Hura crepitans. The sequence continues at coordinate 8,805 of CANXYI011848749.1, forward strand.
AAATATTCCTTGTTTTCTTCTTTTTCACCATTTTTAGGCTTTATAAAGGTGTTAAATGGACTCTACACCTTTGGTTTGGGGGTTTAAGTGCATTTTAGGGGTTGAAGAGAGAGAAAATATCATGTTTAGGGTGGGAGAAAGCTTAATTTTGGCCATCCATAGAGTTTAGGGAGATAATGCTCATAAAATCTAAATGTTTCCACCCTTATATACCCCTCTTTCAATGGCCAAGATCATCCCACTTAAGATCCAATGGTTAGGATTAATTCTAAAGTATTTTAGTGCAGAAAAATTTAATTTTAATCATAGAGGCTTCAAAAAATTCCATTCTTATTTTCAAAAATTTAGAAATACTTTAATTAATGTCTCTCTTGAATTTCATACTTTTTTGACTGAGCAGATCCCATTGAACCAATAAATCACCATTTTAATTAACTTAAATAAATTATTTTCCTTAGTCAAAAAAATTCCAATCTCAGGACCATTGGCTTAGTTAGAATTTTTTACCATTATGTTGTGCTATTTTCAATTTTTCCTAACCTTATTTCAAATATTTTATTATTCAACTAAAACCAAGTTACTATTCATTGGGACACTACAATTCAAACTTCTTTTGCTTATTTAACCATTTAAATGACCTTAAATTGTTGCCAAATTTCACCACACATAGTCTTTTAATGAATACTTATTTTTGGTATGATAACCCCAATTGAACTCGAGTAGTATAATTCATAGGCCAGTGTTACTATTCACCGAGATTGAGTCCTGAACCTTATTCTTTTCATACTTATACATTCCTTTCATGTTTCTACCTCTTCCATACATATTCCACTAATTAATAAGCCTTAAATTACTCTTTTTCAAAATTGTCTCTAACAATTTGGAAAATGACCGTTATGTCTTTTGGTGAATTTTCACTCTGCTATTCATATCAACTGACTGTACTTGATCCGTACATCAATTTTATTCCCCATAGTTTCCTTTAATTCTCACTCTATGTGTGAGTAAATTGGATCGAAAGTCGGGGAGTGACTTTTCTTCCTCCCTTAAAATAATTTCATCCCCGAAATTCTACTAGATTTATTTATGCTCAGATTGTCTCTTTTACTTTAGTTTTTCCATTAGTAGTCATTATTCCTTCTATTCTCTCTATCTCTATGTTACTGTAACAGATAAAGTCTAATACAATGGATCGCTAGTTGGTTTGTGTGAGTACTCTCTCATAAGGTAATATAAGGATTGACTTCTATAACATACCTCTTGTGTAATCTCCATGTACATATCCAACTATCTCTATCCATAATGTCTATACACCTCTATTAGTACACTGTCAGTAGTTAAACTGAGACACTCTTATAGTCCAGACTTACTAGAAATACTCCAACTTATTCTCTTTATTTAGATTTTTAGGTCTTTGTTCTTTACTGTCTGTGATTAGAACTACTTTATTTTTGTTTGTCCATTATTCTTAAAATTGAACTTGCTAGACTTTAATCATAAGGTTCTTTTCCTTTGAAACCTTTCTTCTAATCCTTTTGTAAACTTTTCACTTTTCTTTATTTCTATAAGTACCATTTTCTTTATATAATAACTCAGATATGTATTTCTCTTTATTTAAGCATGAATCCATTACCCTACTTTAAATCAAGGAAATTCTTACTCCTTGTTTACTAATGTAATGCTTTGTAATACTTCTCTTGTCATGCTTCTTACGAAAATACCTTCAATTTAGATCTTTTTGTACTTTGTTTCAACTACTTCCTCTCTTAAAAGATATACTTATAATAGAGGAATAATTAAACCACACTCCTTTCATAGTTGCCATTCTTAATCATTACTTTGCTATGATTGGATCATCAGATTTTGTTCCTAGGGATTCCTCAATTCTCTTTTACATTACTATTGCTACATATGCCTTTTATAAGCCCATATTAATAGTTGTTGTACTAGTAATAAAGATAAAACAACAACAATCATAACTCACCTTTAGTTTGTAAACACTTATCAACCTTAAGCAGCGCAGAACAATATAACATACCACTTACATCCTATGGCATTCATGTATAAACTTAAATTTTAAGAACTACCTAAACCTATTCTCTAATACCACTAAATGTAACACCCTAATACCTAACTGATAACTAGTTCAGATTAGATATAGGATTCCATAGGCAATATCTCTCACCTGATCTGATTGCCAAATATGAATGAAAGACATCGCACTAACTTATTTAACTTACCATTATTATTTTTAAACA
>CANXYI011848771.1:0-16593 GCA_948208565.1 Hura crepitans
TTGTATGTTAATTTTTATGCATGTTACCTTATATGGAAAAATGACATTATTGGTGTGTGCATGTTGTTTAGGTGAAATTTGATTAGAAGCACACATTTGGTATTAAATTAATGTGGTTTGTAGAATAAATGGGGAAAAATGGCATGTGGAAGTGTGGGTGCATAAGGTGGCCAAATGGGGTACCATGTGGGGTGTGGTATGTAGGGTTGAATATTGAATGCAAATTGCATGCAAATATTGTGTAAATGAAGTGTGTAAATAGTAAGCAAAATGACCTGAAAATGGCATGTTACATGGCCTAAAAATGTGACGTAATTAGAGATGGAAATGTGAGTAGAAACATGGTAAATTAGGATATGTTATAATGTTGAATTGATGTAAGAATAATAGGGTAGAGAAACCTTGAAAATGGAACTTGTATAGTAGGAATATTGAAAGGCACAAGATAAGAAAATGACCAAATGGATAGTGTCAATTGCAGAAATTGACCATATGAATAGTGAATTTGGCAACAGTGGCAAAGTCGCAATTAATTGTGTGAATTATATTTAAAAATGTAACGTAAGGATAAATTAATAATGAATATGGTCTAAAATGGTTAATGGCCCATCAGTTGACACTCATTGGATGGGTTGACCAGTCAACTTGGGGATAGAGCAACTGCTAGGTAGTCAGTCCTTCTGGGGCCCACTACCCTAAGTTGTACATAGTGGGTGCAACCACCAAGATTATATGATGTACCCTGCATGGTTATTGATGTATATGTAGATATTGGGAGTGGTCTGTAGATAGGTCCCTACTATCCACCTTTGTGCTACTGATTGATATGATTCGCAGATATTAGGAGTGGTCTACGGATGGGTCCCTACTATTTGCTAGTCCGATATTGGAAGTAGTCAATGGATGGGTCCCTGCTATCGGTTGAGGTAGGTGCAGCTACCTAGGCCCTAAAAATGGGCCACTGCATAAGACAAATCCTGCTGTCCAGTATCTTTAAGTGTAGTCTGTCTAGTATGGGCCTGTAAAAGAAGTAATTAGTTAATCAAGTTGACTTAAATGAATGAACATAAGGTAGTAAGGATCACTTATTGTGTGCAAAACATAACATGCTGCTTGCCTATGTGATTTGACATAATATATTTGAATTATTCCACTATTGAGTGTTGTACTCAGCATGTCGGTGTTTCGATGTCCAACCTGTAGATAGAGTGTTGAGCAGAATCAAACACCACTACCAGTTTAGCTACTAAAAGTCCTTGGTATTTTGTTTTCCTTTTTGAGTTATGTATATATAGAAATGCACTCATGTATGTAAATAGGGTAGGTATCATGGGGTATGTACAGATGACAATGACAAACTAAATGTATGCATAGCTATATATATAAATGAATAAATGTTTCTGCATGCATGTGTGTTGATTGGTCTATGACCTTACGACTTGTTAATTGAATGTTATGTTGTGTTATTGGCTATTTTCTGGAGGACCAAAGGGTCTAGAGGAGGAATAAGGATGGATGTTGAATTAGAAGTGTGTTTCTTTGCAGGGTTAATTGAGGTTGGTTATCAGGGCAGCCGTTATGCTGCCCAATTTTTCATAAGTGTTTGGTAGTGCTTGATAGGAATTTTAACGATCTAAAATAGATGGTAATAAGCGAATAAATGATCAGAATGAGTTTAAGAACATGTTGGTCAAAATTGGTCAAAGTTGAGTAGAAGTTAAATGAAAGGCCCCTAGGGAAATCCTTCAATGGGTAACCTCAGTGGGAAGTGACACACCTTGCCTATTTTAGGTAGAAATGGGTAGGGGGTGTTACAGGCCTAGAAACACTATTGATAGCTCGATTGTCGCTATTCATCGGGGCCTACTCCTAAACTTCATTTTTCTCACATTTCTCATCATTACCATGCCACCTATCATTTCCTCATTTCCCATATGTCTTTCTCACCTTTCTAACCATGAATAATGAAATTCCCATTTTACCCTTAGCCTTTCAACATAAATACCATTTTGCCCTTTAGTCGATTTTCACTCCATTATTCATGCCAATTGAATCTACTCAATTTGTACATCTATTTCACTCTCTACTTTTTTTTTTTCTAATTTTCATTCTAACCTTATAAAAAAATTGCACCGAAAGTCAGGTGGGACAAACTTTTTACTTAGCATCTACCATAACATTGGTTTTATCAGAATGGTAGTCAATAAGGAAGTTATAATCCTTAATCAACTCCATTAATCTACATTTTCTCAAGTTAAGCTTTTTCTATGTTAAAAATATACTTTTATCTATTTTGATTTGTATAGACATAACATCTCTCACCATATAGTTAATGCCTCTACATTTTTAAAAGAAATGTAATAGCTGCTAGATTAAGATCATATATCAGATAGTTCTTCTCATATGGCTTCAAGTATCTAGAGGCATAAGTAACAACCTTGCCTTTTTGCATTAGCACACATCTCAGATAATTCAAAGATGTATCACTATAAATGATAAAGTCCTTCCTAGATACTTGCTGTGTAAGAATCAGTGCCTTTATCAACATAGCCTTCAACTTGTCAAAACTCTCTTGACATATATCATCCCAAACAAACTTAGCATTCATATGCAATAGGTGGGTATAGGTGCTACAATTATAAAGAAACCCTTAACAAACTGCTTATAATAGCCCACCAAACCTAGGAAACTTCTAATCTTTATTATAGTCCTAGGTAGCTTCCATTCTAAGATTGCTTCCACCTTGCTTGTACTTGGATACCATTTGCAAACACTATGTGTCCTAAGAATGACACCTCATAAAGCTAAAACTCACACTTACTTAGCTTTGCAAACAATTTCTCATCTCTTAAAGTCTATAAGATAACTTTAAGATGCGGCTCATGATCTTCCTTATTCTTGAAATAGAATAGAATATCATCGATAGACACAACCACAAATTGGTTTAGATAAGGTTAAAAGACTTGATTCATCAAATCCATGAATGCTATAAGAGTATAGTTAAGTGTAAACAATATTACCAAAAACTCATAGTGCCCATATCGAGTCCTCAAAGTAGTCTTTGCCATGTCCACTTCCTTTACTCTCAACTGGTAATACCCCCATCTCAAGATAACCTTATAAAAAACTCTAGCTCCTCTAAGTTGATAAAAAAATCATCAATATGGGTTGACAAATACTTATCTGAACTATGACCTTGTTAAACTATTTGCAATTTACATATAGTCTTAATGATCCATCATTTTTCTTTACAAATAACCTAGGTTCCCCAAAGTAAAAACTCAATTGAATGAACCTCTTATCAAGCAACTCTTGAAAGAGCCATCCTGTGGGGTGCTATAGACATTATTGTTGTGCCAAGTAAACCTCAATCCAAACTCAAGTTCCCATTCAGGTGGTAAATCATGTAACTCATTAAGGAAAACATCTAAAAGCTTTGACACAATACGTATCTGACTCACATCTAGTTCTTCTCTCCTTATATCAATCACATTAGCCAAATATGATTCAGACCTTTTTCTAATAATCTTTTTAGCTATAGTGGGTAAGATAATGTTAGATAAGAAATCTATTCTTTCCCATCCACTGTCCTAAGAGAAATCCTCTTTTATTTGTCATTCACCAATACATGATGCATGGACAATCAATCCATGCCTAAAATCAAGTTAAACTCATTGAATGAAAATTCAATGAGATCCGCATAGAACTCATGCCCTTGAATTATCAAAGGACATCCTCTATATATCTTATTCACTATCACAAGATGTCTTATGAGGTTGCTAACCATAATATCTATATAAAGCAAATTTGTCTCTAACCCCTAATCTTATGTATATGTTGTGCATGTATAGGAATGATTGAAACCCAAATCTATCAATGCTATGATAGGTAAGTCAAAGAGGTAGAATGTACCCACTACAACATCTAGAGAATAACCCTCCTCTCTGGCCCTAATGGCATACTACCTTATCGATGCTCTAGGCTTAACTCCATCAATAGTCTCAAATCTACCCCTCTAAATACCTCTATGTCTATCACCTCTGTCTTGCCTTTGTCCTCTAGAAATAGCTAGAGATAATGCTTGAAATTGTGTAGAAGTAGCTCACTTCTTGCTACAAACTTAATGGAAATGATCATTAGAGCCACATCTAAAGTAAGCTCTTGGTATAAATGTTCAACATGTTCCCTTACACCTTTTATTGTAAAGCTCACACGAGGCTAGTACCATGCTATTAGTTATAGCTATCAAAGTATTGAATGCTTAGGTCTACTATTTAGGTCTGAATTATGCTCATTTGTCTAGCCCTCTGAGTCTAAGTTTGTCTCTACTGCTATTATGTCTGCTCTCTCTTCTACTTTTTGCTAGTATTGGGGGTAAAACTGCCCAGACACTAGCTATATGGCCTCTTTTTGTAACACCATAATACCAAATCAATAGCCGATTCAAATATAAGATATCACAAGCAACATATTTTACTTGATTTAGTTTTTAGATCCGAATAAAAAACATCACATAAATTTAACTATCACATTCTATATACCTTTATTATCCTTGTTAATCAATAGTTAAACTACTAATAGTATCCACAACACATATCTATAATCATGTAATCTTTGGCCCACTATTTCTACATATACATGAGTGCCAATCTACTATCATTACTTTCTTATGTTCTTGTGATACCAAGTAAAACTTATTAACTTGCACTTATTTGCTTAAGGCTGCTACTTAAACTCCTATCTACTACTTACGCACCAACAAAAGCTAGTATATTGAGCAATGATGCTTAATGGTGTATTTAATGAAACATATACATAACATGCAAGCACATAAGCACACAACAACATTATAATAATATTTACAATTTATAACTCTCATATGTCAAAATAAAAAGATGCATATAATAAAATAGATTCAAAGTTCACTTAACATGTAAGAATATGAACCACACACAATAAGTGTTTAACTCTTATTACAATTCACATTATAATCTTTCACTTTGTTCTCTTATTTATAGGCATTTTAAATTCAATATTTTAACTTAATTAACTATATTCATTTCTGATACTTATTAATGTCTTGGTTAAGCCTTATAAGTATCATCTTATCCTTTAATCAATTACTTGAGAACAACAAAATACAATTTATTATACTTACATTAATTTTCCAATTCTATATAGGCCACCTATTATTCTTTATCTTTTTTGTTTTATTCTTATTCTTTGATACTTCTTGTATCTAAATAGAAACCTTGTATTATCATAGTGATTTCCTTCATTAAATATTTTATTATTGTCATGATAGATTGTCATATAAATAGAGTTTAATAACTTTTATTATATAAACAAGTTCGATCATTAAATATCCCTTGTTAGACCATTACATTCCTTTCTAATATTGATATTTTTTCATTAACTTATTAATTTAGGTTGCCCATACTTGATAGATAAAAACTCACTAATTGGACAAAAGGGATACTATCATATAGTGATTTATATTTTTAACTTGTTGACTGTTGCACCAGCATAATATGATATCATATTATATAATTGTCACACCTCGACTTTCAATTTGGTTTTTGTGGGGATAGAATTGGAATTTGAAGAAATAATAGAGAATAAAATAGATGTGCAGATCATGTAGTGTCAGTTGGTGTGAACTATAGAGCAAAAAATAATCGAAGGGCAAAATGATAATTTCATGGAAAAGCTAGGGGTAAAATGGGAAATTCACTCTTAATGGTCAAAATGAGGAGAGAGACACATAGGAGTAATAAGGAAATGACATATGGCCAAGTAATGATGAGAAAATGTGAGAAAAATGATGCTCAGGAGTGAGCCTTGATGAATAGTGCCACCCAAGTGGTGAATAGCGTCCGCGGGCGAAGTGGAGCTAAACAAACTAAAAATTAGTTTTAATTATAAGATATATTGTGGTGAAATTTGAAAAGCATTTGAGATCATATAGGAGGTTAAAAGTTAAAAACAAAATTTGAATTTATTGTCCATAGCAGACAATAAATTGCTCAGGGTTGAATGGAAAAATTTAGAAATGTGCTCAAAAAATTATAAAAGTGGCACACCCTAATAGTAAAAAAATATGAGGAATCCAAAAATCACAGTGTTGGAATTTTCTGAAGATGGGAACTATGAGAAAAAATTAATGAAATAAATTGGCATTAAATGTGTACATATGTAAGGAAAATGACAAATAATTATGTAGGGAGCATTTTGAGCTCGTGGAGATGTGGAGAAATCATGGCCATCCAAGTGGAAAGGTGGAATTATTGACATGGAAATGAGTAAATGATTTTTTTTACTTAATTACACATCGATTGATCTTAACCATCCATGTGTAAATGTTGACTTTTGATCCTAGCCATCCATTCCATCGATAAAACCCAAAATAATAATAAATTATTCACTTTAGTTTCAACCAAGACCAGTCCTCTTAACTCCTTTAAGGCTAAAATTCGTCCTCCCCCTTTCTCTACCATTTCCACACCTTAATTTTACTAATTAATAACTCAACAATACATAAAAATGGTCACTCTTTTAGCCTAACATCTTAGCCCCTCTAAATTGGTTGAAAAGAGATGGAAGATAGGTATTTTTGTGACACCAAAATGGGTAAGTCGATCTTAAATCAAGTAATTTTTATGAAATTATGTGAAAGGTAGGATATATTTATAGAATTTTATGATAAAGCTTGGTATGTAATAATATTTTTGATGATTTTATGTGAGGAAATCCATGATGGAATTGGTGAATATGAGAGGAAATGGTGATGAGGTGAGCTTAAAGATGAGAAAATAAAGCTTAAATAGACTCAAGCTTGAGAGGTATATGTATTCTAAACTACGATTTATATGTGTTTATGGTATAGACATGAAATATGGTGGAAGAATATTGCTTTGGATGAATGAATTATATGGATGGAAATATTATGAGATTCATATTAGGATGTTTAGAAGTATGAAAAATAAGGAAAAAAAAGGAGAGAAATTTAATTGGCATGAATTTGCATTAACTATGGAATTTTGAAGGATTTTGTATATAATGAATATTGTTAGCTTGGATTGAATAATTAAATATAGTAAGATTTAGAGTTTGGAAGCATAATTAGGACTTAAGAGAATTATGTTAAAATAGATAGAATATTGAAATGAAATAATTAAGACAAGAGAGTATATATGACCAAAATTGATATTAAGCAATATTAGTTATTTTATAGTTAATTAAATGTAATTAAATGATAATGATAGATAAAGAATTTCATGTGGGAAAATAAATAATTGAAATAAATATTTAGGACTTAGACATATGAGAATTTGAAATGTGTGTGTGTGTGTGTGTGTGTGTGTATATATATATATAAGTTGGCATGATAAAGTATATATAAACCATAATAATAAGAGAAATAAATTAACTATAACAAAATAAGTAAGTTCAAGTGAATAATAGGTATGTATAAATAATTGTAAATGACCAATTGATTATGCAAAGGTGTAAGGAAGAACATATAATATAAGGGGATAAGAAAATGAAGAATTGAAGGAGTCAATTAGATAGAATTGAATTGAAATCATCATACATACATAACTAAAGAATTATAACTTGAGTAAAAGATAAGGGAAAATAAGAAATAAGGGGACATAAAGGATTTAAATATGATTTAGCCAAATTTTGATAAATATGTATAATGATATAATATATGCTTAAGTGCCATTAGAAATTAATTGATTAGAACTCATTTAAATAGAGATGATGAGAAGTTATAAAATTAATTATATGATGTAATTAACTTATGTCAATTATTTTAAATGAGGTGAGTATAAATAATTAAAATAAGAATGGTAAAATATATTCCTAATGCCTAAGAAAGAGAAAAATACAATGAACAAAATAAAAAGTAATTTGAATTTAAATCTAGAAAAAAGTATATGAACAATCTTTTAACATGGAATTGAACAAAATAAATTTTATAAGAGAGAGAGAGAAAAAGAAAAAGGATAAATGGCTTAATAAGATAAATTATATGTACATATATAATTATTATAAATTCTAATTATTAATTAACAACAATAAAACATATAATCATTTATTATATTCTAGATAATTAAAGCCTATAAAATAAATATTTTTTATTTAAGCATAAAGGATAAAGGAACATTTCTAAAAATAAGTATTTAAAGGATTAAACACATTAAAGATATATTAAGAGTTTATATTGAAATGTTAAGTATTTGATAAATAACATTAATCCTATGATGGTTAATAAATTAGAAATAAAGGTTAATCGAAGGATTCTTCTACTCATGAAAGATGAATGATGGGACATAATGACAAAAGACATTACGAATAATAAGAATACTACAGGAAATTGATATCAAAAGGTTATTTTATGATAAACTCGAAAGACTATACGATGAGTATAAATATAAGATATTAAATGTTATGATCAAGAAATAGTATGTTAGGATTAAACTAAATGGATTGGAAATGCTTGGAAAGTAATGAAATTGAGGCAGATACTTACCCATATGAGTTTGACAACCTACTGGATAGGTTGACTGATCAACTAGGGAGATAGCAACTGCTAGGGGTTTTGATCTATGAGGATCATTACCTTATTTTATGGTAGGTGCAAGTATTAAGGTTCTAATGCAAGCTTTGACAATTTTGGATATTAAGATGTCTACTAGGGCTGATCTTTGTTATCCATTTTATTTGGATATTGAAAGGTCTTTCCAGGCTGATCCTTATTATACACCTATTGGGGGGGAATTAGGAGGTCCTTTAGGGTTAATTCCTATTATCCCATTTCTTTAGGGTATTAAAAGGTCTATTAGAGCTTATCCTTGTTATCCCATTTGTTGGGAGGTCCATCTGGGCTGATCCCTACCATTTGGTATTAGAAGGTTCTATGAGACTTATCCTTACTATCGGATGGATGGTGTGTACAGATGCTAAGGTCTATAATATAGGCCACTATACTAGATAGATCACAATATCTAATATTGAGTGTATGTCTTCCAAATATAGGGTAAATAAAGAAGAATGATGAGTTTAAAAATGATTAATATACCATTAAGAATATTATAATATTTGATTATGGGAAAAAAGGGAAATAAAAGAAAGGAGATTAATTGGAGAAAGAGATGAATTGAAATAACATAATAAAATAAACTAATTATGTGATAACAAACATTATTATTAGTACATGAATATTTTTCATCATAAATGTTATATATATCAAGAAAGAACAATTGTCCTAAGTCTATTAGGAAATTTATCTATAAATGAACTTAATTATTGGTATGTAGAAGATAGAAAGGGAAAAATGATTAGCCAAATATAGTGAAAGGATAAATAAATAGAAATCATAAGAATGTATTAAGGAAGGATACGAGTATATTCTTAAAGACACTGTAAAATGTGACATAAGTAAATTAGGTTAAACTATTATCATATACGTAGTTAAGAGTGGGCATAAGAGACAGAAACACCCAATCACTACCTAATAGAAAGATAAGTTAGGATGAGATGACAAAGTTATGAATAAAATGAATATATAAATGTTATAAGTAATAGAAAAGGATGGAATAAAACATGATTTAAGCATGTTTATACTAATATTATCTATTGTAATGAAAGGATTTAATTTCCATAGTATTAAAATACACCACTGAGCAATTATGCTCAATGCATTGGCTTTCTTGCTAATGCATAGGCTATCAAGCAAGGCGAGTAAAGTGATAGATTGAGTCCTAACATTAGCTAAAGCAGAAAAGTTAAAGCTATAAGTAAGACAAGTCCATTATGAGCATTGTTTGCATGTTGAAAATGTAATTATTGTTATTTTTCTTGGAATTTTATGTGCGTGATAGTTTAGCAAGGCTAACAGATATCTATTACTAAACATAAATAGATCGACATAAGCCTTTATTGTACTAAGTCCTAATAGGTCTAAAACTAACCAATATATTAGTTGATAATTAAATATAATAACATTTCTTATCGAGTTAAATGAGTTACAAGTAAGAGTAGGATTAAGATGTGTGACCTTTTAAGAAGTGGCATCTCTTACCCAAATTAGAAATAGACCAACCAAAAGGTGTTATAGTTAAAGTAAGAAAGGTAAGAGCATGTATATGAATACAGTCTCTAATGTGATGTCTACCAGATGTTTGGCTATAAATATGAGATATGAAATAGTGAATCTTTTTTGTATATTTCTTTGGTGGCAAACAATGATATTTAATGTACCTCTAAGGAAATTTTGCTTAGCATGTTAGTTGTTTCCACACATAGGTTAAAAGGTTTAGCATTGACTAAGTAAGCATTGCAAGAGGGGACCCGAAGCTTATTAGGGAGCATTTTTCTTTATCATATTTCACATGATGAATTTGAACTCTTTTCAATAAATCTATTGGTTTTTCATTTGATTTTACTTTAAGTTTGTAAAGTTGCTTATGGCATGTGATTTTCTTTTTGGCTTGTAAAGGGTTTTAAAGTATTGGACATAGTTTTTAAAAGATACCTTATCTATTTGTCATTCATTTGATTTATTAATTATGAAAGAATAATGTTGCATGAGCATGTAATTGGATTTAAATAATGATTCAAAAATAAGAATGTATTTGTTAAAGCATATGATTATATGTGTGAGAGTATACAGGTGAATGAATGTTCATATAGATCAATTGGTGCCTTAGGCACATAATATGGCATCTCCCTTCTAGTGCATTAGGATATCAAGTGAAAGGGCATCTTATGACCTTAATTACTAATGATTAAATTCATTGGATGTGTAACTAGTAGAGGATTAATCAAGTCATGACTAGAGGTTATGCCTGAGGTCTCCTTTCATTGGTCTATCATTAGATTCATTTCACATAATGGCCAATTAGTATAGGTAGTATAGAGGCATTCAACTATTGGATTCTATGGGCATATTTATAATGGAAAAATAAATATCCATGGATCCCATAAAAGGAAAGGATCATTGAAATATTAAAAAAATTACAAAAGTCAGATTAGAGATTTTCACCATTTTTCTCTTAATCAATTCGTCATAGCTCTACTTCTCACCAAATTGTAGTAAACTATAGTGATCCAATTAGAACACTTCTAAGGTAGCCATACTAAAAAAAAAGTAGTAAGAACTTAACAAAGATAGGCATAATGAAAATTCAATTTTAAAGGCAATTAGAAAACTGAATTCACAAAAAAGATAAGAAGGAATTTTTGTGCAAATCTCAAAAAAATATTGCTCTTTTTGTCACAATAATTTGAAGCAATTTTATAGCCTTTTAATTACTGCCCTATATTAGATAAAGTAGGCTATAATCACTTAAAACATAAACCAAACATGGGCTTTTAAATAATTAATGAAAAGGCTCAAATTCAAGATTAGTGTAAAAAACACTAAATTGGATTTTATGCTCTAATTTTTGTCTCTAAGCCTAATAAGCCTTTTCTCATTATTTCATCAAATTTAATGGTAGCCCATATCATTATATAGTCTATATTTTTTCTTTGTTAACTTAATTTTATAGGTGTGTGACCATATGAGCTTGCAAGTTTTGTTGGCAGAACATAGTGAATTAAAGTCCTATATGAGCTTAAACTCTGTGATTTAGTCCCATTAAATCTTTATTTATTTCAAATTAATAGATTTTATTTTTTACAAGTCAAGAGATGCATCTATCCATGCATCATGACTACCAAAGCATTAAAAAGTCAATGGTTTGACTTAACCTTTCCATATCCAATTTTCATGTAATAAAATCCTTATACAATTCTTTATCTCATCTAGGTTTGAGTGTGGACTTATATCACCTTAATTCTTAATTATGTATCTCTAATTAACCTTTAATACTATATCTTAATGATTTTTTCCTTTATTCCCAAAATGTTAGTCGTATGCCTTAAAGCTCATGTAATAGGGCTTACTTATCATGTAACATGTCAATTCATTTCTTAATGAATAGGCATTTCTTTACTACATGTCACTTTTACAATACACATAATTGTTTGTTATGTTTTAAAAAATGTTATAAAGTTCTTAGTATATAATCACAGTATAGAAGAAATCATGAAGTGTTCATGATATTAAATTCTTATTACATTCAAATTTGATAATACCAAAACTATCACTAGTCATAGTATTAACAAGAAGAGACATTGTTAATGCAGATAGACTACCTTGTGTTATTCTTCTCAATTGGGTTAAGCCGTAGTTCACATAAGGTATAAGCATGTTGAAACTTGAATTTAACATATGGATGCTTCTTTAGGAATCAAGTTCATTAGAGACCTAACTTGAGATCTTCACATGGATACTTAATCTATGTCAATGAATGCATCTCATCATATCAGTGGTACAAGTATCTTTAGACTTGAGATAACTAACTATCTTAAGTGCGGAGTGGCATACTTTAATTTCAGGTGCTTTTACTTTGAAAACGAAGTATACATAGTAAGTAGTTTAGGTATATCATGAAGTGTTTGAAGAGAGGGTAGTGATCTATAAAAGATTCACCACCCTAGATTATGGTGGAGAGTCTATCTCTTAGTTCTAATACATTTTCTTTATTCGGGAAACTTTGGCCAAAGAAAAATGCAACTGTGTACGAGATTCATAAGGGCATTTTGGGAATAAAGATAAAAATATTAGAACTAACATATTCATGGCTTTTTAGATATATATAAATAAGCATTAATTTGACCCAAGTCTATACTCAAACTTAAATGAGATAAAGGATAATGAAAGGAGTTTATTACATGGTAACTATATATAGAAGGGTTAAGTCAAACAATTTAACTTTTATGGCATATGGTTAGTCTTTATTTATGCCTAGATGCCTCTCATAACTTCTAAATATAATAATTATTAATTATGATTTAATGAGATTAAATTAAAAAAGTCTTATTTAGAGTTGTATTCTAATTCAATTATGTATTGCTATTGTGCCTCAAAGACTTATAGGGCCACACATGTAAAGAATTTGAGATGAGAATCATATTTGTCAAATATCTAATGACATGTGTTGTCATTGAATATTAGAGAAATAAGAAAGAAAAATAAAATTTGGCTTAGAGTCCGATTAGCATAATCTAACCTAGGATTAGGGTTAGAACATTTGGCTTAGGAGGCCTAATTGGGGATTTTATTTTGATAAGGTCTTTTATTTTCCTTTTAAAAGATAAAAGGCCCTTAAATTAAATCTAGATTTGATTTTAATTAGGGCCTTAAATGGCTGCTAGAAACTGAATCAAAATTATATGGCATAGGCCTAGTAAATGGGCTATATGCATAGTGCAATGAGAGGCCCAAATGGTAAGCCTTCTTAAAGTAATTTCGAGTTAGATTTTTATGAGATAAAGTATGATATAGGGCATCAAAAAAATATAAAACCATAAAAAAAATTGGCTTCTATGACTATCCTTTTTGTCTTTTGTGTTTATAGCTTATTTACTATAAGAAGATATTTTTCTTTCTTCTTTTCTCTAAACTAAAATAACCTTAATAGCCTCTAGGTTATGAGGTCTTATTCTCATCTCTAATTCTTATGCTGATACCCTAAAGGTGTTACCATGAGGATCATTATGGTTTGCAACAACCCAATGAGGTGAGAAGAAGCAAAGTAGTTCTACATGGATAATGGTAAATCAACTTAAATTGTATTTTTGTTATTTATGTCCCATTTTTAAAACCTTTAGTTATTATCAATCTTTTTTTTTTGGAAAAAAATTAAATTTCCACTGTGCTTGCCTTATGAAAGCCAACAATGGTATTAGAGCTAGGTTATATCAAATGATTTGAAAATTGTTGAAAATATGATTATGGTAAATATACATACTAAATAGCCAAATTGTGTTTATATTGGTTCTATGATTTTTATTTATTTATTTATTTACTCATATCATATTAATGAGAGTAATAATGATTTGGCACGTATAAAAATCTTATCTTGATGGCTTATTTAAATAAAATTGACTTATACATGAAAATATATGTTCTATGTGCATAAGATGGTGTTTTGGATTCAGTTTTATATACTTATTGTCTAATAAACATCTTTATTATAGGTTGAAAAAAGTGCAAATTTTGTTTGATAAACATTATTTTCTAGGTTGAAAAAGGTGCCAATGGCTATTGGAATTAATCCAAAGTTATTTGGATCATTTTTAGAGTCTAAGTTGCAATTGGTTTTACATTTGCTTAAAATTGGATTCCTCGGGAACTTTCGTGTTGAAGTTTTTAATTAAATTAAAATCCTAATTAGATTAGAATTTTATTTTCATACATATTTCATATTTATTATCTTAAATTTAATGGATTAAATTAAAACTTGAAAAATCCAAATAAATAAGATGAGATTATTTTTTTCACTAAATGTTTGAATCTTATATGGAATTGGATTCCTAGTGAGATTTAAACTCTAATATTTAATTTAAACTTGAAATTCTAATCATATTATAAGTTTGAATTAAAAGTAAAAGATTATATTCTATCCTAAGCTAATTGGATATGGATAGGAGTCCTAATCTTGATAAGTTACTATTTATAAGGAATTAGATTCTTAGTGAACTATAGTTGTAAAACTTTTAATTAAATTGAAATTCTAAGAGGTTAGAGTTTTAAATTAATTAAAGACTAACAATATCCTAATAAAATTGGATAAGAGTTACCTAATTTGATAAGGATAATGTTAAGGTTAAGGATTAGAATCTAAAACATGATTGATTTTCTAATTTGTTTGGAATGTAGACTTTATTTCAAATTAACTTGTAATCTTTTAATTGAATTAGACTTCTAATAGGATTAGAACTCTAATTAATATGGAGTAGAAGTAATTTAGTTTATAATCAGATTAAATAATTAAATTACATGTTTAATGTTGATTAAAAACTCTATGGTTACAAGTGTGCATGATCAATTGATCAAGATTATGAACTAGGCTAGTTTTATAAGAGTTATAATACTTATTAAATATAATAATCAATATTTTCAAGTTTTTATGCATTAGAATGCATGCTAAAGGTGTATGTTTACCAAGATGACAAGCTATATACTATGACCAATGTAAGTGATCATGTTAAATGGATGATTTTTGTCTTGGTAAACTAGGCCCTCGTGTCCTAGCCTTTCTATCCAATTTTATTGTATTTCTATTCTGATCTAATTCTCTTTGTATGTAACATTATAAAGAGATTATGTAATTAGATTACATAGGATTAAAATAGAAAAAATAAATGCAATTAGTAAAGCAGAAGAAGGTAATGTAAGGAGGACCAATGACGAAATAATTAGAATAGTTTTAATTATTTCTTTTATTTTGTTTGTAATTCATGCATACTACCTAGGGTTTAGCCCAAATTGATTTCCTCTAGCTCAAGAAATCAATGTAGTAAAGTTCATAACAATATCATATATTTAATGTGATTAAGTATCTATGCAGTATTTAATAAGATTAAATATGTGTGTGCATGCAAAAGCATGCTTAACACCCAACAATTGCATCTGCATATCAAAGTATACCAACCATGAATGATGAGACCTAAAAGGAAAAAATCCCCTAATAAATATTAAGACTTCCAATTCTTCTATTAATATGGGTTAACTAGAGTTCTCTTTGGTATTAGATTGTTGGGCATCCTCAAGCCCTTGCCACATTGAATATGTTTAGTTTATATTTATAGGTCCATCTTAATTAGTCTATTACCTTTTTAGGCATACTAAAGGATGAGAGACTAGAGGTAAGATTTAGAAATGTGTATAAGATATACAAGCACTAAAAGTTAGTGACCTAATAATTAAAAGTTGCATTGGATGCAATTAGCATGAGATGCCTACCATTTAAGTTGTAGGTTAGGCTCGTTGGGTATACCTAAAGTTTGACCTCAAGAAAGATGGATACTGACCCACTAGGAAAACTTACAAGTTTTCTTGAATTAATTATGATGGCTAGTAGTTTCTAATAAAATAATGAAAGCAATGCACAATTTTGAAAGACCATAAAATTGTTGCATGCATGTCAATAATATTCTTCTGACATTATTATACTATTATTCTTTACTTAGATATGCACATCACATCATGAACATACATAAACTAAATATACATAGTGTAGAGATTATGTATTTTTACCTAGGACGAAAGTGGTTAGTGGAGTCGCCACCTAGCCTCTACACCCGGACCTCTGATCTTTTGTACCATAAAAGTTCAAAATTTCAGATCTTATTTATGCCTCAATAATATGTTGTCCATGTATATTGTAATTTTTATTAATCCCTTATCAAACAAGCATGCATTATATTTAAAGTAGTTATGTCACCTTTCCATGTATAAGAAGTAAATTACAGTATTTAAAAGAAATATGACAAGTACATTATAAATCCAAAAAGTGGGTCATTCATTAATTGTTATATGACCTGACAACTACTTGTAATTCCATAGGAATTGGCAGTAATTGCCCAACTCCCATCTCTAGGAGATTGGCCTTTATTAAAATACATTTTCTATATGACTTTTGATTAAGAAAATGCAAATCCATTTTGTCAAAAAACACCAATTAATTATGT
>CANXYI011848822.1:0-11336 GCA_948208565.1 Hura crepitans
AACTTTATGCAAAGCTGAGTAAGTGTGACTTCTAGTTGTGAGAGGTGTCTTACTTAGGACACATTGCATCTGCAGAGGGGATCAAAGTGCATTTGAGTAAAGTAAAGGTAGTTATAGAGTGGAAGTCACCTAGAAATGTGGTAAAGATCCGTAGTTTTTTGGGTTTGGTTAGATATTTCATAAGATTTCTGAAAGGATTTTCATTGATTTCCATACCACTCATGAGATTGCTTAGAAAGGATGTGAAATTTGTCTAGGATGGCAATTGCTAGGTATGTTTTGATAAGTTTAAGGTGATGTTGACTGAAGTGCGTATTCTCACACAACCTAAGAAACTGAAAGACTTTGTGATTTATAGTGATACTTCATACAATAAACTTGGTTGTGTGTTGATGCAAGAAGGAAAGTTGATTGCTTCTGTTTTTAGGCAACTGAAGCTATATGAAAAGAATTATCCAATGCATAATCTTGAGATGGCAACAATAGTGTTTACACTTAAAGTGTGGAGACATTATCTCTATGGTGAGAGGTGTTATAGGTACATCAATCACAAGAGTTTGAAGTACCTCCCGACATAAAAAGCACTAAATTTGAGGCAGCGGAGTTGGATGGAATTGATAAAAGACTATGACTATTTGATTGATTACCATCTAGGAAAAGCAAATGTAGTTGCTGATGCATTGTTCAGAAAAGATGATAGCTGTAGTGAAATCGATGAATGCTTGAGTTAAGCATACTCTAAAAGATGACATCTTGGCAGAAGTACAGTTGAAACTAGACTTTAGTCAATAAGTAAAAGAGGCCTATAAATAAGATGAACAGCTTATGATGTTGATCAATAAAGTCAAAGAGGGGAAGACTATTGGCTGTGAGATTAAAGGAGATGATTATCTGTATTATCAGGATAGATTATGTGTACTTGATGTTGATGAACTTAGGAAGTAGATATTGCAAAAAGCCTATGACTCACCATATGCTATGTATTTAGGAAGCACGAAAATGTACATGGATTTAAAACCTTATTACTAGTGGTCAAGAATGAAAAGAGATATGGTAGGATATGTGTCAAGGTTTTTGACATGTCAGTAAGTTAAGGTTGAGCATCAAGTTCCATCTATATTGTTACATCCTATAGCAATACTAAAGTGGAAATGGGAGAAGGTTACCATAGACTTTGTCATTGGATTGCCATTGACTAGGAGGAAATGTGATGCTGTTTGGGTAATCATTGATAGATTGATAAAAATAGTGCACTTCTTTCTTATTAGGATGGATTATTCACCGAATAAGCTAGCACAACTGTATGTAGATGAGATAGTGAGGTTATATAGAGTGCCAGTGACTATCATATCATACAAAGATCCCATATTTACTTTTAGGTTCTAGATAAAGTTGCAAAAGGCATTGGGAACTAGATTGAGTTTGAGATGGCTTTTCACCCATAGACTTACAGACAGTTAGAGAGGGTTATAAAGGTGTTAAATGATATGCTATGAAGCTGTGTGATAGAATTCAAAGGAAACAGGAATCAATACCTATCACTAGTAGATTTGCCTATAATAATAGCTATTAGGCTAGTTTTAGCATGGCACTATATAGGGCTTTGTATGGCAAACAATGTAGAACACCGCTACCAGATTTGGTCAGAGATGTAAAGGAAAAAGTCAGGGTGATAAGAGATAGATTGAAAGCTATTATAGATAGATAAAAGTCATATGCTGACTTGAAAAGATAAGACAGAATATTAAGTTTGTGATAGACTTTTCTTAAAAGTATCTCCATGGAAGAAGATATTGAGATTTGGCAAGAAAGGGAAATTAAAGATGGGATTTATTGGGCCATATAAGATTATAGAGTGTATGGGCCTAGTGGCTTATTAGCTAGCATTGCCACATAATTATAATAGAAACATGATGTTTTTCACGTGTCTATGCTGAGGAGATATCGATCAGATCTAACACATGTGATAGTAGCAAATGAAGTGCAAGCATAGAAAGACTTAACTTATGAAGAAGAACTAGTGTAGATTCTAGCAAGGGAAGTCAAGTAGTTGAGAAACAAGACCATACCATTATTGAAAGTACTGTGGAAGCACCACAACACCAAAGAGGCAACATGGAAGATTGACATACAAATGCAAGCTCAATACCCATAGCTATTTGCTCTAGGTAATTTTGCGAATGAAATTTACTTAAGAGGGGAAGAAATGTAATGCTTATGAAACACGGTTTCATGAACAGTATGTTTCGAGGCATGAATAATGTTCTTGAAGGTGTGGGGCACTGTACAATGGCTATAACGAGTGAGTACTACTCATAAAACTTTGATGAGCCCTAAAATGATGAAAACAAATAAATTAAAAGATTTAACAGAACCAATATATCATAATAGGCAATGAATAAGTGAATAGTGACATAAAATGGGTTTGTGCTGGGATTTAGTTTGGGGATGTGCTCAAATGGACCTAAAAATAGCATACCATAAGGATAAAAAATTCCAATGAGGTCATTAGGGAAGGAATTTTAATATTCAGAAGTCATTTACTATTTATTTGAAATTTTTAGATTTCGCAAGTGAATAGTGACTTGAGAAAATTATGGAATTTTGACTCAAAATTTTATGAGCATTTAAAATGGACTTAATAAGGAATTATGGCACAAGAATTATTATTTTTAGTGGTATAGAACAACTAGAATTGATTTTTAAAGTTTGATGCAAAATCGAGTAAAACGAAGCATAAAAATAGAGATTTAAGTGATAGGGCCCACGGGCTTTATGCAAAAAATATAAATTTAGTTTGCTTAAGACCATTTTACACTTAAAAGACCTTTCTTCCTCTTTGTTTCTCAAAGTGGTCGATGCCACTATTAAAGAAAGCCCTCTATGGCTTTTCTTCATTAAATCCTCCCATTAGCCACCATTTTTATAAATTGATCCATCAAATACACCCTTCGCCACCTAAATAACATCTTAGAAATGGAAATTCAAGGAAAATGTGGCTAGAAAATGAGAAATTTCAAGGGAGTGAATATTGCCACACTAAAGGATAAGTAAGAGAAAGTGAATTTTTATTTTTGTTATGTAATGTAAGGGTGATTGTAAGCCTTTATGTGAAAATAGAGCTAAGTTTAAAGTTATATTGAATTTTTTAGGAATTTATAAAGTTTGGTTACATATTATGTAGAAAAATAGAAGGACAAAGGGAAATAAGTACAGAAGTGGTGTCCATAGGTGGTGAATTGCATTTTGAGGTAAGTGAATATGATGTAAACATATCCATAAATCAATTGCATTGAAAATTGCATGAAATTATTTTATGGAATGTATAAATGATATGTGTATTAATATGGAATTAGTGGTATAAATACACCATTTGATGAATAAATGCATGTAAATGGGAAAAATGCAATGAAATGGCCTTGAATGATTAAGGATGGTATTAAATTCAATATGGTCGAATGGGGTTCATGTGATGGATGCTTGAGAAATTTACCAATATGTGTATAATTGAATGATAAATGAATGAACATTGTATTTAAGTATGAATAATGCATGAAAATGTAATCAAATGGCATGGAATGAATAATTATGTTATGAGGCTAAAGGTGGTCGAATCATGTAATGTGAGTGTGTGTATGTAAAGTGGTTAAGAATGCACCTATATGACATTAAAATGACAAGAAAATGTATAAGGAAAATGATGTGAAAAGAATAAAATGTGAATATAGTAACTAAAAATGCTTTATGAAAAATTAAGCATATTGAAATATGCAATAAGCTAATGAGTAAAGAATAACAAAAATGATAAATGAATGACGAAAAAAAATGAGAGAAACTTGGCTAGGAGCTAAGGGTATGAACATACTAGTATTTATGTAAATCACTTGGAAAGAGAATAATTAAAAAGGGTAATGAATAATGAGGTTGAACTAAGTAAAATGACCTATACTGGAATGAATAATAAAAATAGATAGATGGCCCATATAGTTAGACACCCACTAGATGGATTGACCGGTAAACTAGGAATAAAGCAGCTGCTAGGTTTGATCAAGTAGATCAATACCCTTTTTTTATTAGGATATATGGCTGGTGCAATAGCATTTTGGTTTATTGGAACCACTACACAACACTTATTTTAGAAAAAAGGCTGGTGCAATAGCAATTTGGTTTTTAGAGCCACTGCAAAGGAATATGTAGGTGCAGTAATAGTATAAGGCTCATGGAACTACTACACAGTATGACATAGGAATATGTAGGTGTAGCTACAGTATAAGGTCCAAAATATGGACCACTACACACCTAATATTTTTTTATCTAGTGTACTTAGGTGTAGTCTATCGGTATGGGCCTAATAATAGAAGTAAAAGTAATGTGTGTACAATAAAAACTAGAATGATAACAAAAGATAAAAGAATGAAAATACAACATATGGAATAATAATACAATATATAACATGAGATGACATTTACATTACTATAATTGAATGATAAACAAAATGAACTACTGTAAATGACTGCAGTTGCATAACTGTAGGAATATATGTGAAACGTGCATATGATTTCTTCATATTCACCACTAAATTTTGCTTAGCGTATTAGTGTTCTAATGTAGAGGTCAAAGTTAGGATAATACGACAAGTGTGAAGCCTTAGTAGCTGAACAAGAGTCTCTAAGGTATTTTTTTTGGTCTTTTATCTATAAATTTTAAGACGTGCACTCATGTCAATAACAATAGTAGGGTTTTGGGGTTATGTATATAATTGTAAATAAGTAGTGAAGTAATGATGAACTATGATAAAATGAAATCAAAATGTATGTTTGTAAGTAAAATAACTATAATTATATTCTGTATATTTTCTTAATAATGGTGGGTATAAGACCTTGTGATTGAGTGCTGACTTTACATATTATGATAGTGCATGTGATTATATTAAATGATAAGGATAGAGGACTAAAAGTGTCTAAAAGTAAGGTTTTGATGACTGCATATATTGAAGTACATTTCTATGATTGGAAAAATTTTAGTTTTTAATTCAGATAGCCCTTATGCTATTCGATTTTCTATAAAAATGTTTTTTGATGAAATAAATGGTTTTCACAGTGTAATATGTTTGTTATATTTTTAAAATAAAGAAACGATAAAAAAATTTCATATGTCAATTTGAAAATAGAATATATTAATAGAAGTTAAATGAATGACCATTAGGAAAATCTAAGGATGGGTGACCTTAGGGGAAGTTCACTCTTTTATTAGGTTTTTACAAAAATCGGGCAAGGGTGTGACATAACACTTTATCCTAATGATTCTAGAAATTCAAGCCAAAGGGCAGGTCTACACGATCTTATTGAAGTAGGCAGCAGCACACAATAAAGAAGGCAAAGGAAAAAAAGCAGTAAAAAAAAACCAAAAACAAAGTAGAAAAGGGGAAGAAATAAACCTGGGTGTATGTTTTCATATATGCATGGCCTGTTAAGTCAGCCAAGACCAACGTCAAAGCATCAAATGGAATTCCATTCACTGGAGCCATGTTTTAGGGTTGTTGATCATCAAAGAGGGCACAAAACCCTCTGAAATGAGTATTATGACATCCTCCACCCATGGAAGAGGTGGAAGGGATTATGAAATGGATGTCGACAATAGCAATAGTACTATTAGACCCTCATCGATAGCCAATTTGGTGTTTGAAAGAGGTGGTGATGAGTCAAAACCACTAAAAGAAGCCATTTCTACAAGAAAGTTGAGAGAAAAACAAAAAATCAGGAATGACGAAAGTGAAAAAGAGAGAAAAAGGTTGATGCTTTCCTTTTATTATGACAAGTCCGCACAAACTTCACCCTTTATGTCCATATGGACTAACATCCTGGCCCATCCTTCTATTAGCCCTTTGTCAGCATGGATCACCTCTATGGATCCTTAATCATGTCCATGCGGACCAACTCGACTATTTACCCATACATCTATCACTAGTCATCATGCATCACCTCACGAACCCACATAGTGTCCATATGGACTAATGCTAGCTCATGCACCCTATGTCTGCATAGCTTTTATTTGTCTAAGGTGTCCAAAAACTTAACCCCAAAAGATCATAAAAACCATCAAGCTAATATCAGAAGAAGGAAGAAACCTAAAATTGGATAAAATTTATATCCAAATGTGAGAATATGAGAGAATTAGTTTATTTAAAAACTATATAGGTCATTTTTAGTTAATGAACTTAAAAATGGTTTTTCCAACAAAATAAACTAATTTTGAGCCAATGCTCACCATCACCAATAACTAATGGGCCAATAAATTTGTTTTATTTAATTTTTAATAAATAAAATAGATCTAATTAGTCATTAAATTAGGTTTTCAATTTTTGATTAGGCTTAAATGAATTAACTTAATTCATTTTCTAATTCTAACCATGATTGCGGCCAAATTCCACATGCTTTTACTTGTATAAACATTTTCCCACCACTTTGAAAATGTTTTCAAAGTTAAAAATGTGTTATTTAAGCTAAAAAAAAATAGGTCAAAAGTGATCAATCTACTTAGTTTATTTTTAAACTAATAGATTCAGCCTTCTTTTTCAAATCTTCATAGAGCCATTCAATTATTTCTAACTTAACATCTCTGTTCAACTTAGATGAGATGTTATTTTGTCATTAAAATTACCATATCAGGACTCGATATAATGGAATCTATCTAAGTCAATAAGCTATCTTTAATGAACAAGAGATTAGCTTCTGGCAAATCTTACTTTAAAAATCATCAATGAATTTGCAAAATCCCAACTCGGCATCTAAACTTAATGCTGTTTATCCATAAATACCAGTAGAATTATTGGTAATAACCCTTTTCCTTTAAAAGAATAAGTAACCTATGACTTCTTCTTTCTATTAAAGGTTTTCAAAATCCTCTTCCTCAACATCTTTGCTTCATGGACAACTTTAAGTAGATCCTTAAAGTAATCTTGAAGAACAACCTTAAAAAAAGTGAGGTTTACTTATTTTAAACCTCTACCTCCCTTCTACTAATAAGTAAAAGTTTTAAGCAACAACAATTGCTCAATATCTTTATTTGTCCAATGAATTTAGCCACACACTAATTCATAACACCTTCATCAACTTGAAGTTAATCAACACTTAACTTTAAGTTGATTCAACATTTAACACTAAATTAACTTAATATTTTGTTAAGTTAATTTGGCATTTATACTATCCTTTTATTGAATTTAGCTCCATGTTAATTCAATGTTGCTAGATCAACTTCTAACAACTATTTTCATTTTTTAGGGTTCAAACCTATCTTTCTTTTTCTTAGGATTCAACTACATGTTAATCCAAAGACTTATCTTCTTCTTTCTTAAAATTCAACCATTCATTAATCCAACAACTATAATATGACAACCTCATCTTCTTGAATTCAACTTCACACCAATTTGACTAATGCAACAATAATACCATGGGAATTCATCCGTAATTGATTGAAGCTATGTATGCTACCATTCATTTATTATATTTAATAAATGTTATTTTTTACTTTTCTTATAGGATTCAGCTCAATGACTAATCCAAATTCACTTGGCTTCAGCTCAAATCCAATCTACAACATACTTGGGTTCAGCCAAGCAAGCCAATCCATAATTCTCTTAGGTTTAGCCTAACAAGATAATCCAAAACTCTCTCAAGTTTAGCCTAGCAAGCCAATTCATAACTCTCGGGTTCAACCTAATAAGAAAATTCACTCTAATTAAATTTCACCTACCTGAGGCAGGTATTCACATTTGATGTAGTCTTATGGCAAGGTAAGTATCTCTAACTAAGGTACTTTATTGTGTACTATTTTAATATATGCATTTTCATATGACAGACTAAAGTAAGGGTAACTATATATGCCCTAGCCCTTTGAGCCTATGATGATAAATAGAGACAGGCTCTAAAGTGACAATACAAGCAACTTGGAATCCTAGTTTGCATAGACTAACATGTTATTAGTTTATTTGGACATAATGCCACTAGGTCCGTACTAGCCCACCTAGCCTTTGTCAAGCCTAAGGCCCATAGTCTACCCAAAAAAGACCAAGTTCACATTTGCATAAGCTAGCATAAACTTGGCCTAAAGCCTCTAGACTGGTGAGAAAACCTATAACTTAGGTCTATATGGACTAAGCAATTTAAGTCTATGGACTTACCGACATGAGAGCTTTTAAAAGCATAAACTTCCTATTCAGACTATATTTCCTAATCCTAAAAGGATTCTAACATTTTTGAGATAAGAAAGCCTTTTTTTAAATCTAAAAATACGCCTCTTAGGTATGATAATAAGAGGGGGCAAAATTTAAAAAGCCAAAAACCCTACTATTTGAGAGTCCGAGAGAGGACTCTAATGCAGCATTCATGCTACTAGTCTTTAACCCATACTTAAATATTCAATTCTTTCTAAAAAAAACCCTACACTCTTGTCTTGTTACTTAAGAGTTTCTTTAAAAGGTAAGATTTGAGGCCTTTTACTATTCATACACTTATATTCATGCTATTTTATGTAGGCCTGTGATCTCCCATGATTGATCATAAGTGAGGTGACTCTATGTGAATCCCTACATTGATCATAAGAGTAGGTCTCTACTTTGCACTGAGCTATTATTTATAAAGGACTATTAACATGTTATGAACATTCTGTGATTTTGATCATAATCACACAAACTTAACTTGACACATACCCACTTTCGTACGAACTAATTATGTTGATAGGTGTGTAACTTATTCCTCGCATAGACTATTGCATAATACTATTTTATTTTAACTCTCTTATATCATACATCAAATGTGTCATATTAATATTGCTCATATTGCAACATTACATGGCTATAATATGAATGTCAATGGTATACTAGAATTATTGTTTAGTCTGCACAGACCCCTTTTCACAAGGGACATAATCCATATGAATTGTCATGTCTTTAGTGTGTTTATGTTGTCTTACAGTCTGTATGGACTCCCTCTTGTAAGAAATGTAGTCTATATAGACATCTATCCAAAATCTCAACCTATACGCATGTATGCTATCTATGATTAACAAATTCATAATTTTCTAATGATGATTCTTAGACACATATCATGATTCATCTACATTTATAAGAATGTTTAATTTAAATCTATCTCATAAGGTTATTATGAACTGTTACATTTATTTTTGACCAATTCCTTGAGTAACATGTAAGTGATCATTCTAGTAAGACTAAAAGTCTAAATGGACATGATACCCTTTACAAGGAATAGTCCGCATAGACATACACTAAAGCCATATTTAGTCCACATAGACTTGGGATGCATAAGTGGCAATTATTATGTGATTTGTACTATCTCATTTGGTTTTGTACTCTTTTATCCTTTTTGCTTATTCAAAGTTGTAATAGGTAGTCTAAAAACTTGTTTTACAGGTAAAAGCTTAAACCTCACATCAAATGGTTTTTTACATAATTATTTGGTGTTTTATTAATAAAATTGTTTTAAGTTTTCCTTAATAAAAGTCACATGAAAAATGTATTTTAACAAGAGCCAATGTCCTACAAATGGGAGTTGGGCAATTACCACTAATTACTAGGGAATTATGGATAATTATCAGGTCAAACAACCACAATCAATGAATGACCCAATTTTTTGTTGTCAATACTTAATTATGCTTGTTGTATGTTTAAATATTGTAATTTACTTTCTTTAAGTGAAAAGGTGACATGAATGTTTTAATTATAATGCATGCTTGCTTGATATGGGATTGATAAATGTTACAATATAAAGGAAGGCATATTATTGAGGGTATAAATAAGATTTGACTCCAAACCTTTTCTAGGTAAAAGATCAGTGGTTTGGGTGTAGAGCTGGGTGCTAACTCTAAACACTAATCGGTTTCTTCCCTGGTAAAATACAATAAATCTACAAGGATAAAGAGAGTTAATTAGAGCCTTTGGTATGTGCATCCAATAGGTACATGCTTTAAAGTGTGTGTTTGCATAATGAAAGTGTGCAATTAATGCTTAAAAGTGTGTTCATTGATGTGATATGATGAGTATAGACAACAGGTAGCTACTAGATGATAAATACGGCTTTTAAAGATGATAAATAAGGAAATTAAATAATATGCTTATGTATGTGGATGTGGTCGAATGGTAATGGCATGATACCTTGAATTTGTGTTATGTGTATATAATGTGAGACATAAAGTGTATGTTAAATAATAATTGGATTAGAGTAAATTGCATGACTTAAAGGTGTTCAGTGATGAAAATGAATTAATATGTATTTAGATATGCTTATGGCTGAATGATGCATGACATAGTTCCTTGAGCTTATGTTATGTCTATTGATAGGGTAATGTGCATTTATGGGTTGAAACATGCACTTGAGGTATATGACATATAAGAAATGAAAATGTGAAAATGGTAAAAAGTGTATAAGTTGGTTGAAACTCTTAAAGCATAAAACTAAGAATATGTTTATGCTTTTTGGTAACTTCTTTAATTCACTTACAAGTGGCATATGTATAAGTTATCATGAAAGAAATTGATTATATAATGATGAGAATGTAATGAGAAATAGAGGAGAGTATGTATATGTAATAACAATAGAACTCATATATAACATGATGTGGTTATATGGATGTGAAATAATGATAGCATGGTTATATGTGTTATATAACCAAATGACTTAACTTGAGAATAAGTACTTAGCCAAAATAATCATAGGTCAAGTGTGATGTTTATTTTGGTTTAAAGCATGATAATGAGAGGGCCTTAATAAGTTAAAATGCATGTGTGATAAATATATGCTTGCTTTTTGTAATACTCATAAAACTCAATTTCATGAATAGTACCTCTGAGGCATGAATAGTGCTTTCACGGGGAGCCGAGGCACTTTGTGATGGCTAGAAATGAGAGTAATAGTCATAAAACTTTGATTGGCTAGAAAATGAGGAAAACAAAATAATCAAAACTTTCAGCAAAACTAATAAATCATTTTAGATTACTAACTAGTGAATATTGACCTTAGTTAAGTTAGTGCCATGATAGCTCTGAGATATGCCTAGATGCACCTAAAAATATAATACCCCAAAGCTTAAAAATTCTAATGAGTCTACTAGTGAAGGAATTTTAATATTCTAAAGTCGTTCAATAGTTATTCAGAATTTCTTAATTTTGTGAGTGAATAGTAACCCTAATTCCTAAGATAGTTTTAACCTGAGATTCT
Source organism: Hura crepitans (assembly GCA_948208565.1). Classification (NCBI taxonomy): domain Eukaryota; kingdom Viridiplantae; phylum Streptophyta; class Magnoliopsida; order Malpighiales; family Euphorbiaceae; genus Hura; species Hura crepitans. The sequence goes on from CANXYI011848822.1 coordinate 11,232, forward strand.
ACAGCACCCTTAATGGGCACTATTGAGAATTTTTGGCACTAAAATTCTATTTTTTTAAGGTATAGACAAATTATTTTGAATTTTTGAAGTTTAAGAAAATAGGGT
>CANXYI011848855.1:0-12500 GCA_948208565.1 Hura crepitans
TATATATATATATTTATATATATATATATCTGTGTGTGTGTGTGTGTGTGCTTGTTCTTACCTTATCATTAGAAAGGAAGAAGTATTATAGTTAGAGCTAGCATCGCAAATAAATTAGTTAAATTTGTTTAAGAATATAGGTACACACATAAATAATAATATTGACTCGCTTCCTAACATAGCTGCTAACAAATAATTATAAACCACATTAGGTTATATACTTATCATATCATATGCACATGACTCACATTTGACACATTATTAACCCAATAATAGTTATCGTGTCTCTAATCTCAAGTTTTATCCCCATACATTTAAAATGTTACTTTTATCTATGTTAAATATAATATTATGATCCTTAACTAGTTTATACTCATATACATTTTACATAAGTATAATGTCATGACACCCTAAATGTGTGTCACAATGTGCTAGAATCATTTTTCGTGCTTAATTTTGACTATCTCATATACCAATATACATAACATTTTTCATTTATTATTACTCTTGAATGTTTCATTTTTCTTATTGGTTTTTTTATACAAATATTAACTATGTAACCATCACAATAAGATTTTTATAGAATAACCATCCAAGGTCAATATTATCTCTTAAAATCATGTATTGTAAACTATTATTTTCTATTGAAAATTCTACAGGCTCTTGCTATAAATCTAGCTATCACTTATCCTATGTTACCTCAACTTGACAATCTACAACAATCAAATAACTTAATCTATGATAGTAGCCTAGTATCTATTTGATCTTTAGCTTCTAATAGTAAGCCAAAATGCATCATGCAATAATAATTTCCTAACCCATTTCTATCCATCGAGCCTCCCTTTGATTTCCCTTTTTCCTCTTTCATACTTCAATTCCAGTTCATTTTTTTGCCCTCTTTCCATTTCTTAGCTAGACTCCCTATTACTTCTCTTCTTTTTTTTTTCCTTTTCATCTCTTTAATTTCTTTTTTTGCTTAAATTCTTATTTCTATCTTTTCTTTTTTTCTTTCTTTTAGTCCTATAAACTTCAATCCTCTATGGTTAGATTAACTATATCTCTTATTCTCCTTTTAATTCTTTGTATTTATAAGTTTTACAATTAAACCATCATATGCCATTAATCAAATCCATTAATCCTTATGTTTCCCCTTTATATGTATATACATACATGCATACATAAATATAAATATAAAAATAATATATATCATTAACTAACTTATATCTCTTTTATTTGAAAATTAGTTTTCCAATCATCCTTTTAAAGTAAATAAATTTTCTTTTTAACATCTATTAATAATTGACTACTTCAGTTTACCTTAATTACATGCTTAAATAACAATAACTTATCGAAGTAGTCTTGGATGTTACATATAATCTATGTCGGTGAAACTATTTCATCATATCAGATGTGTAAAAATCTTTTGACTTGATATCACCTAGGTTTTCTTAAGTATAAAGAGCTATGCTTTGCCTCAAGTGCTTTACATCACCATAGTGTATACATAGCTAATTGATTGGGTATAAATTGAGATAATTCAAGGTAGTTAAGTGATCAATAGAGGATTTACCACCCTAAATTATAATGACGGTGTTTATGTCACTATTTTAATATTTCTTTATTTCAAGAATCTTTTGCCATAGTGAAATATAAGTGTGAATGATATTCATAAGTGCATTTTAGGAATAAAGATACAAATATTGGAACTAACACATTTAGGGCTTAATTAAACTTAATTAAGCATTGAGTTGCCACAAATCCATACTAAAACTAAAATGAGATAAAGTGTAGTGAAATAACAAATTACACAATAACTAGATGTAGAATGGTTAAGTTAAACCACTTTACTTTCGACACTTGGGTAGTCTTGATGCATGGTTAGTCACCTTTTAAGACTTTGATATAAGTGAATTATTAATTAAGAATTAATTATGGGCTCAATTAGATTAAAATACAAGAGTCCTAATTTGATTAGGACTATAATTCAATGTGTACTGCCAATATGCCTCAAAAGCCCATAGGGTCACACACAAAAAGGAGTATAAGGAAATTCAAAATATTTTTGAATGGTTTAATGATATGAGATATGATTAAAAGATGAAATAAAAAGAATGAATGAATGAGCTTGGAGCCCAATTAGTATGTAGAAATCTAGAATTAGGGTTTTTAAAAATTGAGCCCTATTAAGCCTAAATACTGCTATTATATAGGCTTAATTTTAATGACTTTTTAAATTGGATTAATTTTAATGGACTTTTTAAATTTCAAAAGGGCCTTAAATTATTCCATTAGAAGACAAAAATTAGGGCCTCGTTAAGCAAGAAAGGATCAACATAGATAAATCTAAAGAAGAATAAGCATAAGCCCGCATAAGATTGTAAAGTGGCCTATTTTGTAGGCTTCAATAAGCTGAATTTTGGTCAAATTTTGATTAAAATCTAACCTAGAAGAGTTTTAAGATAATTTAAAAGGGCATTTTATTGATTAGCCACCATAAAGCCACTATTTTATAAATTTCTTGTATAAAATAAAGTTCTACATGCAATCTTTTTCTTCTTATTTCTTCCACATGAATCGCTTCCTAGCATCTAGTGATTCGTGTTACCTTATTCCTTGACTTCTTATATGGATACCTTGGAGGTGTTCCTAATGAGGTTCACAATGGTTTGCGATAACCCAGTGAGAAGAGTAGTTGAAAAGGAATCATGGTTTTTATTAATAATTGTAAATATCTATATGCTATTAATTCTATCTTTTATTAATGAATTTTAATTTTTAAATTTTTGTGCTAAATTGCATTTGATTGATTTTTGGTTATTTGATATGATGTATGATGAATCCAAATGTGATTTTAAATTTGAATATAAGGTCTTGAAAATTAAAATTGAAGAAATTTGAAAATAATTGAAGTAAACTAATCAATTTCTAAGTGGTGCAAAACTAATTCGCTCACAAGTCTTGTGTCAATTGTTTCAATTAATTTTCAATAATTTTTAGTTAATTAAACATAAAATTTGATTTTATGATTTTTTTGGTTGAATGATGGTTAAATGATTTTTTAGTTAATTAATTAAATTTTAATTCTATTTTTTAAATCAATTTTTCATGGGATTAATAATGATTTGGCATGAATTAAAATAAAAAATCTTCATCTATATATTATATTCATACTCAATTAAAGAGGAATAATCCTCACATACACATAAAAGGCTATGCACACAAGAGAAGGAATAGTTTTTAAATTTTTATGCTAAATTGTATTTGATTACTTTTTGGTCATTTGATATGATGTATGATGAATCCAAATGTGATTTTAAATTTAGGCATAAGTTCTTGAAAATTAAAATTGAAGAAATTGAAAAAATAATTAAACTAAACCAATCAGCTTCTAAGTGGTGCAAAACTAATTGGCTCACAAGTGTTGTGTCAATTGTTTCAATTAATTTTGAATAATTTGATAATTTTGGATTACGGCTAATTAAACATAACATTCGATTTTATGATTTTTTTTTGTTCAATGATGGCTGTTGATTTTAATTCTTTTTTTTAAATCAAATTTTCATGGGATTAATAATGATTTGGCATAAATTAGAATTATAAATCTTCATCTATAAATTATATATATAATTAATAAAGGAGGAATAATCCTCACATGTTCATCAAAGGCTATACGCATAAGAGAAGGAATAGTTTTTAAATTTTTGTGCTAAATTGTATTTGATTGCTTTTTGGTCATTTGATATGATGTATGATGAATCCAAATGTAATTTTAAATTTGGAAATTGGTTCTTGAAAATTTAAAATTGAAGAAATTCAAAAATAATTGAAGCAATCCAATTAGCTTCTAGTGGTGCAAAACTAATTGGCGAACAAGTGTTGTGTCAATTATTTCAATTAATTTTCAATAATTTTAAAATTGCTGTTTCATAAATATATGATTTTTATGACATTATATAAAGGTTTTTAAAAGGTAAAAAACCATTTTCACATGAACAAAATTCATAAAATTGCTTGACCATCAAGAGTCTTACAATTTTGTATTGCATAATAGTTAATTTTGTTAATTTAATTTGTTGTGGATTAAACAATTAAAATTGCAAATTAAATTTGATAAAATATGTTATTACTTGTCTAAAAATTGGTTAATAGCTACTATAAATAATAAAAAAAATTATTTTTGGTCAATTCCATAGTCTAAGTTATAAATGGTTTTACAAGTCACTTTGAATTCAATTCTTAGAGATATACCATCTGAAGATTTTTAATTGAATTAAAATTTAATGTGATTGGACCTTAATTTTTGGAAATATATGTTAAAAATCATCTTGAAATTATTTGATTAAATTAAATGTTGATTAATTTCATTAAATTTTAGACATGGGATGATATTAATATGAATAATTGAATTCTACATAGAAATGCAATTTCTTGTACAATTTTGGCTTTGATCCTAAATTGATTTGTTTTTATAATGAGATTAGGATTTTAAATTAATTATATGGATTATGTTTTATTCTAATCTAATATGTATAAAATTTATCAAAATAGATTAGAATAAATTAAACATCTTATATGCGCATATCATCCTACAGTAGAGTCAAACACTACATAATTCATCCTTAATGTAATTTAAGTACTTGAGAATTCTAAAACTCTATAAAATAGAGAGATGTAATTTAAGATTTTAATGAGATCAAATAATTAAATTATGTTATTAAAATGATTAATTCTGCATTAAAAGGGCATGAAAATCGATTAGGTCAAGATGATAAACTGAAACTAGTTTTATAAGTGTTATAAATCTAGTAATAAATTGTAATTTGATTTTTAAGGTTTAATTCATATGATGCATTAGAAATACATTTGAAGGGTGTATGTTTATCATGATGACTAGTTATGGAAAACAACTAATGTGATTAATCTGCATTGTATGAATTTTTCTATGGTTAAATTATGCATGTATGTCCTAGCCATTTCTCTCATTTTTGATTGTACTTCTTTTGTCATATATTCCTCTCACATGTAATTTTAAGGTCTTTTAAATATTTTATTATGTAATTAGATTACATAAGGTTAGATTAAGAAGAAGAAATGCGAGGAATAAATGGAGAAGATGGCCTACGAAGGAAGACTAAGAAAAAGTAGATAGAAGTGTTCTTTTATTTCTTTTTAGGCTTGTGATTTATACATACTACCTAGAGTTTGGCCCAAATTGGTGTCATTTGGCTCAGGGAAATGAATTCAGTAAAAGTCAATAACTAGATCATATATTTAATGTGATTAAATAACATATGTATATTTTAATGAGATTAAATATGCATGTGCATGCCAAAGCATGCGAAATCCCTTTTGCATGAGTATACCAAAATTTGCAACCCTAATGAGACTAAATGGAAGAAATCTCTCAAAATAAATACAAAATATTGCAAGCCTTCTATTAATATAGTTTTAATTGAAGTTCTTCTTATTATTGGGTTGTTAGGTTAATCTAAGCCCATGTTACATCGAATATGTTATGATATAATAATGGGTCTATATTAAAAAGTCCATTAATTTATTGAGCTAACTCTAAGTTAATATTTTTGGAAGTAGATTTAGGAAATGTGTATGAGAAATACAAGCACCAAGAGTTGGTGACCTAATTATCAATAGTTGCATGCAAATGTAATTGGCATGGGATACCTACAATTTTTGTTACAGGTTAGGCCTGTTGAGCTAATCCAAGGTGCAACTTAACAAGAAATGTGTAATATCTCACTAGGAAAATGAATGAAATAGTAGGAGCAAATATGGATTTTATAAATGGAACTCCTTTATACCTAATTGAAAGACCAGTTCAGGTATAGGATGTTACCCATTTGATTGAATTTTCATACCTATTTTTCTTTCATTACTATCATTTAGTGATGAACTCAGTATAATTATTTTTACCTATATAAAGGTATTTTTAAAACATGCACATGGGAAAGAAATGTCAACATTATTAGTATAGTGTTAAAAATCAACTATTACAACTTATGATTACTAATTCAAGTGAAAATAAATACAACAAAAATTATAGTCCATTTATTTATGTTTAATGATATATGTAATTTTAAATAACCAATATTAAATCACAATGCAACTACATATTTACCATGTGAATTGTGCCTGTGGTAGACTCTTTTTACTTATGTCTTTAAATCATCTACTTTAGCTAATGCAAAGACTCAATCCATTACCTTATCCACCTTGATTGATAACTTATGCATTAGTAAGAGAGCCAATGTGCTAAGCATCATTGCTTAGTGGCATATTCTAATACTATGGAAATTGAATCTTTAAATTTTAGTAAATAATAACCTTAAGTATAAACTCACTCTAATTACATCTTTATTCTATTATCTTTTGTTAGTTATAAGATTTTCTTATTTGTTCTATTCATGACTTTATTGTGTCATCCCAATTTATCTTTTATTGGGTAGTGAATAGGTGTTATGGTCTCTTATGCCCATTCTTAACTACGTGTCTGATGGTATTTTAACATATTTTCCTTATGTCATGCTTTACTCTGATCTCTAAGAATAAGCTCACATCTTTCCTTAATACATTCTTGTGGTTCCTATTTATTCATGTTCTTTCACTACATTCGATTGATAATTTATCTCTTTCTAACTTATGTATATCTCTAATTAATTAAGCTCATTCATAGATATATTTCTCTATAAACTTATGTAATATGTTCTATCTCAATATATATAACATTTATGATGAATTGTATATATGCATCGATAATAATGTTTCTGATTATATGATTAGTTCCTTTTTTATATTATTTCAATTTCTCTCATTCTTCACTTTATGTCATTTCCCTTCCTTTTTTCCTATTTCTAAATTTCAAATATTATAATATCTTTAATGGTATTTTTAATCTCATCATTTTTATTCAGCCCATATTTGGTAGATATACTCTCGACATTAGATATTTGGATCTAAACTCATACAGTGGCCCATCTTATAGACCTCGGTAACTGTACCTGCATATGTCCATCTGAGTATAGGGATCAATTCATAACTCAATATCAGAATAGTAGGGATATGTCTTATTGGACCTCCTAGTAATGGGATAATAGGGATCATCCCTAGAGAACCTCCCAATATCCCAACATTAGTGGATAGTAGGGATCAGCCTGTGTAAACCTCTTAACATCTAAGATAAGATATGTAGTAAGGATCAGTGTATATGGGCCTTTTGATACCCAAAGTGTGTAGGGTTCACATCTAGAATCTTAGTGCCTACACTCACTTTGCAGCATAATCTGGCTTTGATCCACATGGACTAAAGCCACTAGCAGTTACTAACTCCTTAGTTGACAAGTTAACCTATCTAGTATGTGTCTATCTAATATGGTCCTTAAATTTAATTTTTTTTAGCTATTTATATTTCATTAGTCATTCATCTCATATCAATTAGGTTTAAATATTAATGTGTTTATATTTTATTGCCTTATACCTCATATCTCATAGTCTCATCTTTTTTCTTTTTCTCATTACATATCTCCTTGTAGCGATTTTTCATAGGAATTCAAACTATATTCTTTGTTATGATGGGCTTATTCTCATTTTTAGAATTATAGTATACTCTTTATCATCACAATATGCCTATTAGAATCATAGTGTACTTGTGTATATTAATCATGAGTACATTTATGTATCTAATCTCAACCTCATTGCTATATTCAACTTACGCATAGTAATTTTCTTTGTCATCCTTCAGTATGTTCATATAATAAATCTTCTTATTCACGACTCTATGAGGTATACTATCTACATGTACTTATGTACATTAAATTCATTTATTTAAATTATGTTTGCACTTGTTTATTTTATTTATTTAATATATAGTCTTTCTCTCTTATGGATATAATTAATTTCCTTTACGTGATCTCTATAAATATAATAAATTTCACTTTGATTCTCGATAAGTAATCCCTATGTAGTTTTCTTTAATTTAAAATTCTCACTCATGATATAATTTATTTTAGTTATTTTTAAGTTATTTCTTTCCTTTCTTTAATGTTGTTATCATTACTATTATTGTTATTATTATTAATATTGTCATTCTCATTGTTGTTGCTGTTGCTATTATTATTATTATTAGTAGTAGTTGTAGTAGTAGTAGCAGCAGCAGTAGTGTCTTCCTCATTTTGATAATTTATCCATATATTTATATTTTTCTTCTTATGTCCCCTAAATAATTTCTTTTATTTAAATGTCTTAAGTACTTGTACGTACATTTACCTTAATACATCTATCATATTTTAGCTAAATTATATATTAAATCCTATATGTTCCCATACTTCTTATTTTTACTTGTCTTTTATTTTGAATTTGTAATTCTTTAAATTATGTGTTCATAATTGATTCAATTCTATTTCTATTTCATTAACTCCTTTAATTCCTTATTAATTTATCTCCTTAGATCTTATATCCTCACTTACTAGTTAGTCACTTACAATTAATTATATGTACTTATTATTCACTTTAAACTTATGTATTCTGCTCTAATTAATTTATTTCCCCTATTAATTATGGTTTATATTGTTTTCATGTTAGCTAAAACATATTATATACATTTCGGATTCTCATATATCTAAGTATTCATTCTAACTATTTAATTTTCCTACACTAAATTCTTTATATATCATTATAATGTAATTGCATTTAATTTATTATAAAATAACCAATATTACTTGGTATATATTTTTGCCTATTTAATCTCTTATCCTAATTATTCTATTTCAACATTCTAGCCACTCTAACATAACTCCCTTGAGTCCTAATTATGTTTCCTAACCCTTGAGTCCTAATTATGTTTCCTAACTCTAAATCTTACAACATTTAGTTATTCAAACCAAGCTAATAATATTTATAATATACAAGATTCCTAAAAATTCCATAATTAATGTAAATTTATGCCAACTAAATTTCTCCTCTCTTTTCCTTATTTTCTATACCCCTAAATATCTTAACATGAATCTCATAATGTTTTCATCCATATAATTCATTCATCCAAGTCAACACATTTACACTACATCTCATATATACCTTAAACATACATAACCCATAGTTTAGAATACACATACCTTCTAATGAGCTCTAATTCCTAACTTCTTCATCTCCTTTCTCATCTTTCCATCTCCCATCCATCTATTCCATCAATTTCATAACCATATTCCTCACCAAAAAGTCACCAAAACATTATTAATCACACATAATTCCTTAAATTCCTTAACTAGTTAACAAAAATTCCTATGTAATTCAATAAATCACATGAGCAACAAACCTCTAGCCCACCTTAATTGGCCTTCAATTCCTCTTCTTTTCCTATCTCTTTTCTTCCCCTAAATTTAACCTCTTGTCAAATATTCATATAAAGGCATCAAACTATCTTAATATGGTTTATTATTTTAGTGGGAACTAATTAGGTTAATGAAAGAATTTTGGGTACATAGAGGTATGAAAATTTTAGCCAAGAGAGAGGAAGATAGGGCTGATTTTGGCTGCAAACTAAATTGAATAATTTAATACTATTTGGCCTTTTATAGGTGAAATGGTTAGGTAGGATTAAGACACCACATTTAGACATGGTTGACTAGGTTTAATCCATATGTATATGTATTACAAATATCATTTAATTAATTACACTTTATTAATTCCCTCTTTCCATATGGATGGCCATGATGAATCCATATCCCAACTTGATCTAAGGGCCCAAAATGCTCCCTACACAATTATTTGTCATTTTCCTTACACATATATATATTTAATTGAATTTATTTCATCATTTTTTTCTCATAATTCCCATCTTCAAAAAATTCTAACACTATGATTTTTTTAATTCCTCTTAATTTTTTATCATCAAGATGTGCCATTTTTGAAATTTTTTGAGCACATTTTTGAATTTTTTCGTTCAGCTTTAAGCAATTTATGGTCTACTGTAAACCATAATTTAGATTTTATTTTTGACTTTTAACCCCTTATATGACCTCAATTACGCCTCAAATTTCACCATAATTCTTCTCATAATTAATATGATTTTTTGGCCAGGTTAACTGTGTTCGGCCTGAGAATACTATTCACGGCCTGGGTGTCACTATTCATTAGGGCTCACTCCCGAATCTCATTTTTCTCGCATTTTCTTATCATTAACAGGCCACATGTCACTTTCTTATTACTCCCATGTGTCTCTCCTCTTTTTGACCATGAATAGTGGATTTCCCATTTTTCCCCTAGCCTCTCTATGAAATTACCATTTTGCCCTTCGATTATTTTTCGCTCCATGGTTCACACCAACCAACTCTACACGACCCATACATCCATTTCATTCCCCACTTTTTCTTCTAATTCCATTTTTATCCTTATGAAAATCGAACCAGAAGTCAGGATATGATACTTATGCCAATGCAAGGGGTAAGCTTATAAGCTTTTTCACTCTCAAATGCACTAGCATAACCTCAGTTTCTATAGAAAGCTAAAAAGCTTTTTACAACTATTTTCTTCATTGGTAGTATATTGCCACTACTAGTGATAAAAGACAAAGGTCGCCCAGATAATAAAATGAGATCAAAATCCCATATTCTCTAAAAATTCAACATTAACATAGTCACAGTCTTAAGCTTTCACTTTTTACTCTTCAAAGCATGATATTTAAGCTAACTCAAGTCGCACCTACTGAGAAGAGGGAGCTCTCAAAATCATCAACACATCCTTAAGGCCTCACTTTTCACTCTTAAGAGCATGACATTCAAGCCAAATCAAGTCGCACCTACCAAGTAGAGAGAGCTCTCAGAATCATCAATACAGCCATAAGAATTCACTTTAAGCTCTTAAAAGCATGATATTCAAATAGACTCAAGTCATATCTATCAAGTAAAGAGAGCTTTTAGAATTATCAATATAGCCTTAAGGCTTCATTATGCACTCTTAAGAGGATAACATTCAAGCCAACTCAAGTCATACCTACCAAGTAGAGAGAGCTCTTAGAACCAACCTAAGGCATAGGCACAATTTCTTTATCCTCCTAAAGTTTAATGATAACCTAGCACACATGTCTGCAGTCTTTATCAAAGTGGAGGAAACTACAGACACTGCACTTAGACATCTATGGCTCGAGAGGAAATCTGGTGATGAAACTCAAATTGTATTATATCCTTTATGTTTCTAGATGAAAATGAGAAATAAGCTTTAGGATAATACTTTTATAAACCTCATGAACAATCACATAAACTTCCTCCGACCAGGTGAGTGTTTCATCTAATTGGATGAACTTTTTAAACCTTTAGATAAGATATGTGTCTTATCCTTACTAAAATAAATGGAAATCGACCCAAATTAGTTTCCACCCTTTTAAAAGCCACTCTATTAGCTTGAAAAGGGGGTTTTTAGCAATTTTTGAATATAATATATTTGAGAATGAGAGAAGGGAGTTTTTTTAGGGACAATCACCCAAATATACCTTTTTCTCTCTTTTTCTCACTTACCAAACACCATTTTTAGCTTGTAATCTCATCTTTTTTCATAAGCAATCGAAGTAGATTCAAACTTAGGTATATTCATATGGATATTGTCAAAGCCACTCTTTATTCTTGCATTTTTATTGTAACACCTCTATACCCTAGCATTTTACCAATTGAAGTATAGGATGGCAAATTACCGATTCACTTACTATTCCATTACCAATTCATTTATATCCTATATCTGATTACTTTAATGTAAACATATTCTTACATCTCACATAGTATCTCATATACAGATATTTTATATTCCACGTTCTTATGTCATTCATCAACTAACATATACATATGCATATTAAGTAAATAGTTATATTATTTAATTATCATATGATATGACATTCTTATACAAACTTTTATTCATATACAAATATTCCAAATCTAGTATTTTATATATATATGTCTTATATGACATTCACATATAAGTACATACAAGTATGTTCCATCACACATGAATGGTTGTGGTGGACTTCTCTTACCCATGCATCTATCTCGTAAGCTCATACTATTGCTAGAATATGATCCACTACTTTACTCAGCTTAAACCATAACCTACGCATTAGCAAAAGCTAATGCATTGAGCAAAATGCTTAGTGGTGTATTCTAATACTATGAATTATGCTTATATGTCCTTTAGAATTAATTTTGACAACTCTAATATACTATTACATCTAGCTCTTTTAGGTTGACTTCTATCTTGTTCATATGACTATAGTTGACATCTTATAGTAGATCTTGGTTGTTACTTATGACTTTTATTGACCTACTCTGATGCTCTATTTATGTAGTGTACTCAATCTACTTATATCATATTCAAGCTTCTTGTATCTTTTGCTTATTCACTTATATATCTCAGTAGCGAGTCAAGTAAGCTATATGCCATCTTATACAAGTAGTTACAAATATAATTTACTCTTTTCTTCCAAATTCAATTGTCTATTTTCTTCT
>CANXYI011848861.1:0-19151 GCA_948208565.1 Hura crepitans
ATGACTAAGCCATATTTCATAGATGTGGGCCCACATACCATAAAATGTGCATTAACTAGGAAACCTAAGGGAAGTTACTTTTAGTCATTACATGGGCTCACAATTAGGTCACACAAGTTATGGTCATCGAAATATAGTCCCTCCATAATCAATCTATCTTGTCATAAGCATATGAATAATTGGTTCACCATTTAATATACCTTATAAGTATAAGGCTTAGATTTTATATAACCTCTGATAATCTTTGAAATTGGATGAAAATTGGTTTATGCTTTAAAATGACATCAAGGTAAAAACAGGGATGCCTAACTTAAAAACAGGGATGCCTAACTTATTCTAAGGCACTAACATGTAATGTAGTTTCAAAAAAATATAATATTATAAATTCAACACAAAAAGTTCCATATCAATTTGAGGTACTTTTAGAGTATGGTCTCATGGTGTCCCTAGTGGAGTCACCACTATTTGTATCCCTTCCTTTTTTAGGCTAGTCAAACTAAAACAACCAAGGACTCAACTCAAATCTGACCTCTCGAGTCTCGAAAGATGAGTTGGAAATTAGAGGAATCCTAAGTCACTCCTATTTGATTAGCTTAGAAAGAGCAAGTTGGGCATAAGAAAGAAGGAGTCGCCACCCAATCGGAGTTTAGAAGTACCTTGTACAGCTACAACTAGAGTGGTTCGAAATCTTACTCTTATTTATACCTTAAGTTAATATAGAATTTTAGATTAAATTTATAATTTTATCCTTTTTCTCAAGTAGGTTTTAGAATTAAAATAAGTCACATAATCACATAAATGAATAATATAACATATATATTTACAAAGAAAATACTTGATTTTAAACTATATCATACATCAAAATGGGTATTTGATTGCTTTGAGAACTTTGGTTCTCACATGCCAATTTATGAAAATAATTTTTATTCTCGTGACTTTTATTAAAGAAAATAAAAACCCATTTTATTAGGTAAATGCTAATTAATTAGGTAAAAAACTATTAATTTGAGGTTTGGCATTTTGGTATGTGAAACAAGTCATTAATCTAACTATCATAGTACAAAATAAACAAAAGAAATGATATTTACAAAACTAAATAAGCAAATAAAAAATAAGCTATAGGGTCACATCTCTACATCATCAAGTTCGTGAGATTACATTAGAGTTTTTGGTCTATGTCCATGTGGACTACATTATATCATAGCTAATATGTCCATCTAGACCTCACATCTAGTAAGAAGGATTTGTCTCACATAACTCAAGGAAAGAGGTCATTAACACAAAGAGTGGTCCGTGATGACCTAATAACAAACTTAAACAAAATGAGAACAACATGTGTAATAGAAATATGAATGATCATGATAAATGCCTAAATAATGATTATAACTAAGAGAATATCAAATTAATTAAGTAAAGGGAGATTATAAAATCATCATAACAATATTTATACAAATTGGAATTTAGAACATGTGTTCATGCAAACTACATTCCTTGTGAAAAGGAGTTCAAGCGGACCAAAAGATGGAATATATATGCATAAGGTGTATACATTTGTGTGGACTATGTTCCACAAGAAAGGAAGTCTATGCGGATTACAAGATGAAGCGCACATGTATAGAACACATTAATCTACATGCACTACACTCCTTATGGAAGGGAATCTGGTCAGACCACACATTAACTCTAGAAAATCAATGATCTGAACATTAAAGAACAAGATAGTAATACCAAATGATATTGGTCAAAAGATATGTCAACATAGTGAACAGAATACACCAAACCATAATATAAAAAATAAACAGAAGACAAACAATAGTCTACATGAACATCAAATCATACACATATTTAAATATTAAGTTCGTGTAAACCTTATCTTTCATTAAGGTAATTCCATGAGATTAGAGTGTCAATTATAGAATGATTGCATCATTTTGATAGGCAATTACATATGATCAAAATAGTGCAAAACAATAACCTATTCTTATAATTGATGTAGGGATTACATAAAATCATTTCATGTATCAATTAATCTTAAGAGATCACCAGTTTATGAAAATAATGCAAATAAGATGAACAACATAATTAAAGGCCTTAGATTTTACCTTTTGATTAGTTTCAAGCAACAAAGCAAAGGTTAAGTTTCAGAAAGAAGGATTTTTAGTGTGGACTAAGGACTAGTAGATGGCTTCCTACTTTAGAGTTAGCGTCTGGACTCTCAAAACTATAGGTTTGGACTATCTAACTTTTCTCCACTAATTCCATGCTTGGAGGGTATATTTATCGGTTGCGTGGGTAGTTCTCCCTCTAAGAAGAATCCTGATAGGATTAGGAATTAGAGTCTAAATAGGAAGATTGTACTTTTAGATGCTTTTCAACATTAGGTCTATGCAAACTTTAGTTACTAAGTTCGTGTGGACATAGATTTTAAGTCAACCCTAGTAGTTTATTAGCCTTAGGCTTGGTTTTAGGCTATGTTTGTGTGAACATAGGGTATAGTTTGTCCTGGCAGACTCTAAGCTGTGGGCCTACATTTTAGGCTAGTTCTTGCTTAGTTGATGCTGACCTCTTAGTATTAAGTCTAGGTAGACTTGCATAGAAATGGTCTATAAGGACCTAGGTTCTAGGTTCCTTTCCTTGTTGCTTAAGCCTATTTTTGGTTATCATCATAGGCCCTTTAAACTTGGAAGCCCTTAATTCTATTGTCTACTCCAGTTTCACTAATTTTTTTCACCTATACCAATTAAGGTAGATGTGCAGTCAATAGAAATGTATTTGTCCATTTATGACATATCCACATCAAATTATTCAATCAACATATTCATTCACTAGAGTCATCTCATTTACCACTATAATGTTTCCACTCTCATTCATCTAAGATAAGATATAGAGCATTCATTCATTCAAGAGAAAACTATGTCACCATATAACTAGACACATTAATACATTTGCACATGTATCAACTCATACCCAGATTAATTAGGCATCAATACATCTAGAATTTGTCACATCTTTCAAGCACATAACATATATATATGTATATTATTCATATAATTTAGCACATTCATAAAAAAGAATTAGGTACAAAATATTCATTATGTTTACATGTATCAGTGCAAACATGCATGCATATCATTCATCATTTGGCAAAAGCATTTTATCCAGACATTAGTTATATGGCTCACATAGCTTAGGAACATAAAGGGCAAGTAACATGCATTTACATATCATCTAGGATAGAGTTACATTTATTCACACATTATAAAAAAGGTTCATTCATCTATCTAAGAGCTAAGCATAAACTTACCTATACAAGGCACTACATTAACGACAATTCATATCAATTCACATGAACACATCTCTTAGTCAAATATTTCATACACACAAAATGCACACTTAGATGAATTTAGAAGAAAATCAAGTACACACATGCATTAGTATATTCATATAGAGAAAACTAGGTAATAAGTAGCCAAGTACATTTATCACTTCTATATACCTGGATAGATTTAAGCCTTTAACTCATAAATTAGTCATGCACTTACATCACACACAACATATGTGCATATGATGTCACACATATACTGTAACAACCCCTACTATTTCTTAAAAGAACAAGACAAAGGATGCTACTTCTCGCAGGTCACCTATCCTGATTCTACCCTTGTGTTTGGATTCCATAGGTATATACCTTTTGTTAACCTATTCAAATTATTTACTTATCTAGATCCCTTTACCTTTTTATATTGGTTGCAATTAATCAGTAAACACGTTTAACTAGACAAAAATTAGATTCACAGATATTTAGGTAGCATAATGGCTACCTAGGTGAAAAATCCAAAAATTTAAACCCATTAAAACACTTCTATTATTATTATTATTATTATTATCAACTCATTACCCAACTTTTGGACCCTTCTGGTCCTCTAATCTCATCTCAGCATAACACAACATCACAAAAACATAGGGTCTCGAACCCATAACATTCAGAACTATAAAATCAATATGTATATATATGTTTAGACATTCAGTCACTTGTGTTACTATAGATAGATCATCATATCTCATGTGATCAAAATACATATGTAATATTTACTTCACTCAAACCCTACACTATTATACATGAGTGCCAACTCTATAAATAGGCAAAATACCAAAAATGATACACTAAAAGGCTATGCTGCTACATTATAGTGCGGGGCTAAACTGGTACTACTATTTATAACCTGCACATCGAAACACCAACATGCTGAGTACAAACTCAACGGTGGACTAAATGTAATAAGTGCATTTCATGCATGCATTCATGCAACAGTCACGATATGAGACCATATTATAGACACATAGAGTTTAGTGTATAGAATATTATTAATTCATTTATCAGCCTAATTATTTATTTATTAGTGCCTTACAACTTAATTAATTTTCCCAAATTATATAAGATAATTGTTAATTATAGTAAATGCCATAAATTTATTATTGTAACTATTATCCATGTTCATTAATGTCATTTATATATTCAGGCCCATACTAGAAAAGACTACTTTTTAAGACACTAGATAACAGAATCTAAACTATACAGTGGCCCACATTTTAAACCTCAATAGTTGTACCTACCTTATTTGATAGCGAGGATTAGTCCATGTGAACCTCTTAATACCAAACTGGCAGATGACAGAGATCAGTTTCATGGACCTGCAAACATTTATAGGGGATAGTAGGGATTAGTCCAATGGGACCTCTTAATATCCCAATCAGCATGTCATTTCAGCTCTGGTGGATAGTAGGGATTAGCCCTGTGGGACTTCCTAATTTCCACAATAAATAAAATAGGTAGTAGGGATCAACCCATATTGACCTCCCAATACACGATGCACAGGGCTCAATATTAGAACATTGGCGGCTGCACCCATTACCACAATCATATAGACTATAACCTTAGGAGGACCAAAACCCCTAAGAGTTGCGAATTCCCTAGTTAACTAGTCAACCTATCTAGTGGGAGTCTAACTAATAGGCCAAATCATATTTATTAATTCTATCATATAGTTATAGGTCTTTTTTCATCCTTACACCAATATTTAAGTGCCACATTTACAAGCATTGGTGCATTTACACACCTTTCTTAGTTACGGGTGATTTTCTAAAAAGCACTATTCATTTAGTCATCTTCCATATCTCAATTCTCATAACACTTCACATTGTATCCACCATACCTTGCTATTAGTATCAACCTTATTTATCATCAACTACATTTGCATTATTGTACTCAATTCAAGCATTCCTTTTTACTCATGCCATACTATTGAGATCACATTATAAATAGTCATTTCCATATACAAATTCATGTAACATACTAATTCCCATTTTAGGTCATAAGATATTGAAGTGCTACACATAATTTTCTTTCTTCAAATTCATGTTGGCACCATAATTTACACTTTATTTCCAAGTCAAGTGCATTATTAATATGTTCCATAGACATGCACATATCATACCATTATTATGCATACCATTAGCCATTTCATGTTCACACATATACACTTATTCGTTTTCCATAGAACTCATGCACATAATGTTTATTACATTAGGCCAACATAATCAGATGATGAATTCACATGAAACATATATGAACATACACGAACTACCACTTCCATACACAGTTACATGCACACATACATACACTTACATTATGACATGCATGAATTACATTAAATCCACATACCTAAGGTGTGAATACACCCTTTTCCCCACTCTAAGGCCTTAGTTACCTTTCTTCTTCACTTGTTCTTCTTTGTCCTAAAACAAACACAAGCACACCTTAGAAAAATTCTCAAAAATTCTACAAAACTCTAAATTGAAATCTATCAATGTGGTTTTTCTTAGTATTATTAGGGCTATCTAAAATAAAAATAAAAATTGAGAAAAATCCGCTTACACTCAAAATGACCACTATGCACCCCTTTGTAATATCTCACTTTTTAAGCAAGATTTTACAATTCCACCACTTAGAATGGCTTCTAAGGAGCATGGAGGTCAAAAACCATATGAAAATTATTAGAATTAGGTAAGGAAAGAGAGAGAAATGAAGGAAGAAATGGTGGTAGGGCTTGTGTGTATGGCATTAACTTTTTGGGTATGAGGGAGGAAAATGACTCCTTTACACATGTGACACTCCCACATGTCAAAGAGGTTTTATATAAAGAGGGTGGATGGCTCAAATTGCAACACGTGGTGATTAAATAGCCTATATTACCCTGATTTCCATTAAAACTTCAAAACTTCAAATTAATTTTTCTAGATCTCCAAAAATAATCATTTCAGAGCAAAAAAAATCCTCAATAATGCCCATTAAAGGCCTCATAAAATCTCATATCAAAATTCCAATGCCAACTATAGTTACTATTCACTCACATAAATGAAAATTTTTGAATAATTAGCAAATGACCTCAGAAAATTAAAAATCCTTCACCAATGGACTTATTCGAATTTTTGAGTCCTACACATCCCAAAGCTATCCTGACACAAACTCAATTAAGGTCATTATTCACTAGTTCTTGGTCTAAAATGAATTATTGGTTCTACTAAAATTTTTAATTAATTCATTTTCCTTATCTTCTAGCCCGTGAAAGTTTTATGACTAGCACTCAACTTTTATAGCCTTACAAAGGTGCCTCGGCTTCTCGAGAGTCACTGCTCATGCCTTAGAGGTATTATTCATAAAACTTAAATTTACAGGCATTTCAATCCTTCCCCTCTTAAGGAATTTCATCCTTGAAATTACTTGATGAAAATAAGTGTGAGTATTGAGCCTTCATTTGCTCCTCACTTTCCCATGTGGCCTCTTCTATCTTGTGATGCTTCCACAACACTTTCACTACTAGAATAGATTTATTCCTTAGTTGTTTCACCAATCTAGCCAAGATCTATACTAGTTTTTCTTTGTAGGTTAAGTCTAGTTGTATTTGGACTTCCTATGTACTTATTACATGTAAGGGATTAGATTGCTATCACCTTAACATCAAAGCATAAAATACATCATGTATCTATTGTAACTCAGGTGGTAAGGCGAGTCGATATGCCATTGGTCCCACAAGTCTTGTGATCTCGTATGGGCTAATAAATCTGAGGCTCACATTCCTTTTCTTGACAAATTTGAGTATTTTATTCCATGGTGATACTTTCAAGAATACTTTTTCATCGATTTCATATTCAATGTCTTTCTATTTTAAATTAGCATATGACTTTTGTCAATCAGTGGTAGCCTTTAATCTATCCCTTATAATCTTGACCTTCTTCTTTGCATCTCTTACAAAGTTAGTTCCTATAATCTTACTTTTACCTACTTCACTATAGCAAAGAGAAGTTCTACACCTTCTGCTATATAGTGCTTCATATGGTGCCATCCTTAAACTGATAGCTATTGTTGTAGGTAAATTCAGCTAAGAATAGGTACTTATCCTAGTTTCCCTTAAATTCAATGGCACAATTGCGCAGTATGTCTCTCAATACTTGTAATACCTATTCTAACTACCGATCTATTTATGGGTGGAATGCAGTACTAAAGTCAGATGAGTAACCAAAGCTTTTTGTAATTTCTTCCAAAATTTAGAAGTAAAACATAGGTCTCAATCTGATATAATGGCTATAGGTACTCTGTGTAACCTCGCAATGCCATTAATGTATAGTTGCACCAATCTATTTAATGAGTAGTCCATTCTAACTAGAATATAATAAGCTGTCTTAGTCAATTTGTCTATAATTACCCACACTGCATCACATCTATTTCTAGTCTTTGGCAACCCCATTACAAAATCTATAGTGACTTTTTATCATTTCCATTTTGGTATTGCTATTAGGTGTAACAATCTAGAAGGAACTTGATGCTCTATTTTTACTTGTTGACATGTTAAGCATTGAGTCATGCACTCTACCACATCTCAATTTATTCCTAGCCACCAATAGTGAGGTTTTAGATCTAGATACATTTTTGTACTTCCTAAATGCAGGAATATGAGGCTTCATATGCCTCTTTTAAAATCTATGTCCTTAATCCATCTACCTTAGGTACATATAACCTACCATGGTAATAAAAGCATCTACCTTCTCTAAGCTCAAAATTAGTGTTCTTCCTTTCTTTGACTTTACTCATCATCTACACAAGCTATTCATCTCACATTTGTGCTTCTTCTATTTGTTGCTTGAAGTCAAGTTTTGACTTGCAGCTCTACTAAGATGGCATCATTCTCTATGTACTCCATTCTAGCATTCATGGATTTCAAAGCAATAATAAACTTTTAGCTCAAAGCATCTACAACTATATTTGCCTTGATAGGATGGTAGTCGATTAAGCAATTGTAATCTTTTATCAATTCCATCTAACATCATTGCCTCAAGTTCAATTCTTTCCATATGGGGAGATACTTCAAACTCTTATGATTAGTATAAATATACCACCTCTCACCATATAAATAATGTATCCACACCTTCAAGGCAAACATAATAGCAGCCAACTCTAAGTCATGTGTGGGGTAATTCCTTTTATAAGGCTTCAATTACCTCGAAGCATATGCAATCACCTTACCTTTTTGCATTAAAACACAACCAAGTCTATTATGTGAAGTATCACTATAGATGACAATGTCTTTCTTTTGCATGAGTTGAGTGAGGATAGTAGCTTCTATTAATATCACCTTCAATCTATCAAAGCTTGCTTGATATTTATCATCCGACACAAACTTCACATCCTTTTGTAATAGCCTAGTGAGTAGAGCTACAATCATTAAAAAGCCCTTTACAAACCTCCTATAATACCCCACTAATCCTAGGAAGCTTCAAATCTTGATCACATTCTTAAGAGGATTCCACTCCAACATAGCTTTCACCTTACTAAGATCCACTCTGATACCTTCAACTGATGCAATATGTCCTAGAAATGCTACCTCATGCAACAAAAATTCACACTCACTCAACTTGGCATATAGTTACTTTTCCCTTAGGGTCTATAACACAATCTTAAGATGCTGCTCATGTTCTAATTAGCTTTTAGAATATACTAGTATGTCATCTATGAATACCACCATGAAATGGTCCAAATTGGGTTTAAAGATCCTATTTATCAGGTCTATAAAAGCTACTAGGGCATTAATAAGGCCAAATGGCATTATTAGGAACTCATAATGCCTATATCTAGTTCTAAAAGCAATTTTTAGAATGTTAGCTTTCTTAATTTGTAATTGATGGTACCCAATCTTAAATATATCATGGAAAAGACATCAACACCTTTGAGTTGATTAAAGAGGTCATCAATTCTAAGTAAATGATATTTATTCTTGATTATTACCTTATTCAACTACCTATAGTTAATATACAACCATAGCTACCTATCTTTCTTCTTTACAAACAACATGGGTGCTCCCCATGGTGAGGTACTCGACCTAATGAAGCCTTTATCCAATAATTCTTGAAAGTAGATTTTTAACTCCTTTAATTCTACCGGTGCCAATTTATATGGTGTAATAGATAAAGGGGTGGTACCTAGATAGACTTTAGTCTCAAAGTCCAACTCCCTTTATAGAGGTAAGCCTAGTAACTCCTTTAGAAACATATCAAGGAATTTTGATACTATAGGTATCTAGTTAATACTTGGTGTTGTGTTATTGGTGTCAATCACATGAGCTAGATAAGCTTCACACCCCTTTCACATAAGTCACCTTACTATTACCGCTGAAATAATATTAGGTAAAGAATTTCTTTCACCAACTACTGTCACTTCTTATCCCTCAGCTATCCTAAAGGTCTTCCTCTTTTGCTCACAGTCAACCACTAGTCAATATTTTGATTGCCAATTTATACCCAAAATAACATTAAACTGATGGAAATGAGTTCAATGAGATCAATAAGAAATACCCATTCTCGGATCACCAGAGAATAGTGTCTATATACTCTATACACAGTCACACTCTGTCCACTCAGATTGCTAAATTGAATGTCTATATCTAGAAGCTCAAGTTTTAACTCTATATCTTGTGCTTGTGTTGTTTAGATGTAAGAATAAGTTAACCCTAGGTCTATTAATGCCAAAATAAAAACATCAAATAAAGACAAAATACTAGCTATCACATTAAGAGCATCTGCCTCCTCACGGGCTCGGATGTCATACTATTATGCTAGTGCTCATGCCTCTGATTTGGTCCTCTAATTGTTAATCAGCTAATCATTTATACTTTATCTCTGCCCTTTATTAGTTATTGGTGTAGAAGCCTATGTATGAGTAGCCTCAGCTAACCTCTAGAGACACTCTTTCTGGATGTGGTCTTTAGCTCCATAAGTAAAACATGAACCTCTCCTAGTCTACCAATATTACCCCTAGTGTCTTTTATTGTAAGTCCCATATGCCAGGAGTGCACTCCTAGTTGTAGATACTAAAGCATTAAAGGCCTACTATAGAGGTCGAGGCCTAGATTTAGAAGCCTGACCTAACCTCTGTGTCTGGCCCTATCTCTATGATTGCTGAGGAGCCTAGGATTCTTTTTGCTTTTTGCCTACCCTAGGTGCTGAGCTGGTCTATCCAATTGTTAATGGCCTCTTTTTTTAGAACAAGTATCTTTTCTCTTGTACCATCTCCTCCATAGCATAGGTTACTGACACTAAAGTAGAGAACTCTCTAATTTGGGTGGTGGCAATCTATATCAATTATTTTACATTAAAGCCTTTCTTGAACCTTTTACACCTCTCCTACTTTGTAGGTATAAACTCTTTAGCATATCTACTCAGTTGAGTAGAGTCTTTCTCATATTCTTATATGAACCTCCTTCCTTATTTGATGTCTAGAAACTCCTGCCTTCTCTTGTCCTTATAAGACTCAGGTATGTATATTTTCAAAACTATTTATAAAAATACTCCTAAGTTACATTAATTGCAGCTTTCCTTCTCTTTGTAGTATCCCACCAGTGGAAATCTTCCTCCTAGAGGAGTGAAGTAGCATATTTCATATTCTCCTCATTTGTACACTCAAGTTAATTTAATAACCTGACTATTTATTCAAGCCAATATTCTGCTATCGCAGCATCATCCTCTCTAGACCCAAAAAGTCTAGGGCCCCTATCTTCTTTACTCTTTTTAGGTACATCTTTTATAAGTCAACTAGGGGTGGTGGAGGTAGTGCTAGAGCAGCAGCAGTGAAAGTATGCCTCAACAAGTCTACCATCTATTATAGAAGTACTGGTGAAGCCTGGGCCTGTGAATATGGCTAAGCATATGCCTATTATGCGAAATCACTGGGCATTGGCATGGTTATAATCACCTTTGCTCCATGAATAGTAGTACAAGCATAACTGACCACCTCTTCTCCTCTTTCTAGTGGGGTTCACTCATTCATCATGTATCACTATAAAAGAATAAACTATCAGCCTTCTATAGTGTAGCTTTATTAGGTACACATAATCTTAGACACTAAAACTTATGTATAATAAGTCTAGGAACACCTAAACAACTCTAATACAACTAAATGTAACACCCCCTACCATTTCTTGAAGGAACCAAATAAAGGATGCTACTACCTGTAGGTCACCTGTAGTGCTAGATTTGGTGGTGGAGCAGCAGATGCAGAAGTATGCCTCAGCAAATCTACTATCTATTATAGAAGTGCTAGTGAAGCCTGCGCCTATGGATGTGGCTGAGCCTATACCTATTATGTGACATCACTGGGCACTGACATTGTTGTACTCACCTTTACTCTATGAATAGTAGTACAACCATAATTGGCCACCTCCTTTCCTTTTTCTTGTGGGGTCCACTCACTCGTCATGTATCACTACAAATGAATAAATTATTAGCCTCTTATAGGATAGCTTTATTAGGTATATAGAATCCTAGACATTAGCACTTATGTATAATATGTCTATGATTGCTTAAACCACTATGATACAACTAAATGTAACACCCCCTGTCATTTCTCAAAGGAACCAAACAAAGGATGCTACTTCTTATAGGTCACCTATCATGTTTCTACCCCAATCCCTATTCATTTAAAACTTATATCCTTATACCTTTTGTTAACTTATTTAGGTTATTTACTTATCCAAATCCCTTTACCTTGTTATATTGGCTACAATTAATCAATAAACATGTTTAACCAGACAAAAATTAGATTCACAAATATTCAAGCAGCATAACGTCTATCCTAGTGAGAAATATAAAATTTTAAATTCAATAAAACACTTCTATTATCATTACCAATTCATTCCCTAACTTCTAGATGCTTCTAATCTACCAATCTCATCTCAGCATAACACAACATGACAAGCATATAAGGTAAAATATATATGTAATCACATGCATTACTCTAGATAATCATCAGATCTCACGTGATCAAAATACATATGTAATATTTGCATCACTCAAACCCAACACTATTATACATGAGTGCCATCTCTATAAATAGGAAAAATACCAAAAATGATACCATGAGAGGCTGTGTTACTACATTATAATGCGGGGCTGAATTGGTACTACTATCTATAATCTATGCATCAGAACATAGACATGTTGAGTATAAACTCAGTGGTAGACTTAATGTAATAAGTGCAAGTCATGCATGAATTCATGCAACAGTCATGATATGAGACTATATTATAAACACATAAAGTTTAATATATAGAATATTATTAATTCATTTATCAATCTAATTATTTATTTATTGGAACCTTACAACTTAATTAATTTGCCCAAATTATATCAGATTACTATTAATTGTAGTAAGTGCCATGAATTTATTATTGTAACTAGTAGTCATGTTCATTTATGTCATTTATATATTAGGGCCCATATTAAAGAGACTACTCTTTAGGACATTAGATAGTAGGATCCAGACTATGTAGTGGCCAACATTTTAGACCTCGGTAGCTGTAGCTACCCTATCCAATAGTAGGGATCAATCCATGTGAACCTCTTAATATCTGCCTAGATGATGGCAGGGATTAGTCCTATGGACCTCCCAACATCTGCAGGGGATAGCAGGGATCAGCCTTATGGGACCTCCCAATATCCCAATTAGCATATCATCTCAACTCTTGTGGATAATAGGGATCAGCCCCATGGAACCTCCTAATATCCATAATTAATTAAATGGGTAGCAGGGATTAGCCCACATAGACCTCCCAATGCCCGAGTGCGCATGGCTCAATATCAAAACCTCGATAGCTGCTCTAGCCACCACAATTATATAGGTAATGGCCTCAGAAAGACCAAAACCTTTAATAGCTACTAATTCCCTAGTTGACTAGTCAACCTATCTAGTGGGTGTCTAACGATGGGCCAAATTATATTTGTTAATTCTATCATACAGTTATAGGTCCTTTTTCATCCTTACACCAACATTATGTGCCACATTTGCAAGCACTGGTGCACTTATGCCCCTTTCTCAGTTACGGGTCATTTTTCAAAAAGCATTATTCATTTGGTCATCTTCCGTATCTCAATTCTCAAAACACTTCACATTATATCCACCATACCTTGCTATCACTATCAACCCTATTTATCATCAACTAAATTTGCATTATTGCACTCAATTTAAGCATTCCTTTTTACTCATGCCATACTATGATGATCACACTATAAATGGTCTTTTCCATATACAAATTCATGTAACATACTAAGTCCCCTTTTAGGTTATAAGATACTAAAGTCTTATACATAAATTTCTTTCTTCAAATTCAAGTTGCCACCATATTTTACACTTTATATCCAAGTCAATTGCCTTATTTACATGTTCCATATACATGCACATATCATACCATCATCATGTGTACCATCCGACCATTTCATGTTCACACACATACACTTATTCTTCTTTCATACAACTCATGCACATAATGTTTGTTCCATTAGGCCAACATAATTAGATGATCAATTCACATGAAACATGCATGTATATATAGAAACTAACTCTTCCATACACACTCACATGCACATATACATGCACATACATTATGACATGTATGAAATACATCAAATCCATATACCTAAGGTTTAAAACTCCCTTTTCCACCACTTGAAGGCCTTGGTTGCCTTTTTCACTTGTTCTTCTTTGTCATAAAACACACATAATCACACCTTAGAAAAGTTATCAAAAATTCTACAAAACTCTAAATTAAAATCTATCAACATGGTTTTTCTTAGAATCATTAGGGCTACTTAAAATAAAAATAAAAATTGAGAAAAATCCAGTTACACTCAAATGACTACTATTCACCCCTTTGTAATATCTCACTTTCCAAGCAAGATTTTACAATTCCACCACTTGGAATAGCTTCTATGGAGTATGGAGGTCAAGAACCATATGAAAATTATTAGAATTAGGTGAGGGAGGAGAGAGAAATAAAGGAAAAAATGGTAAGAGTACTTGTGTGTGTGGCATCAGCTTTTTTAGTTGTGGGGGAGGAAGATGACTTTCTTACACATGTGACACTCCCACATGTAAAAAGGGCTTTTAAATGAAAAGGTTGGATGGCTCATATCACGACACGTGGTGATCGAACAACCCATATTCACACGATTTCCATTTAAACTTCAAAATTCAAAATAATTTTTCTAGACCTTAAAAAGTAATCATTTTAGAGCCAAAAATCCTTGATAATACCCTTTAAGGGCCGCATAAAATCTTAGATCAAAATTCCAATCCCAACTATGGTTATTATTCACTCACGTAAATGAAAAATTTCAAATAATTATCAAATGACCTCAGAAAATTAAAATTCCTTCACCAATGGAGTCATTGGAATTTTTGAGCTTCAGGGTATGATATTTTTATGCCTAACCAAGGACATCCTAGAGCTATCCTGACACAAACTCATTTAAGGTAATTATTCACTACTTCTTAGTCTAAAATGAATTATTGGTTTTGCAAAAATTTTTAAGTAATTAATTTTTTCAATTTCTAGCATGTCAAAGTTTCATGACTAATACTCACCCTTTCTAGCCTTACAAAGGTGCCTTGACTTCTTAGGAGTCACTGCTCTTGCCTCGGAGGTACTATTCATAAAACTCAAATTTACGAGCGTTACATATACTTGCATGATATTAATGTCTGTAACACTAATATTATTTAGACCATTTAAGACTTATTACCAGATTTTGTAATGTCAACTTTCAACTTTTTTAGACTTATCACTAGATTCTATTCAATCAACTTTTAGCTTTTCTAGAATCATCACTAGATTTACTTCGATCAACTTTTAGTTCTTTTAGGCTTATCACCAAATTCCATTTGGTCCATTGGCAATTTACAAACTTGAAGGCAAATAGAAGTAAAGACATGTTTAGATCTAGTTGGACTTTTACTTTTTTTGAGGACAAGCAAGCACCTATATTTAGTGCTTTTTATCTTTACAATATCAATCTTTTTCAATTGGAATGTACAATTTAGGTCTAGCTAGTTTTTGCTTTGGTTTGGAGGCAGACATTTGTATTCAATGTACGTCTATGCTAGGTAAAGTATAACTTCAAGTGAGTATCTCAAACTCATATACTTTGATGTGCAATATTACATTAGCATTTCATAGCACACACAAAAGTGGGGACAACTATAGATGCCAAGATTTTGGTTCTAGAATTTTCTTATAGGACTCAAACTTTGAGTTGACCTAAAAAGCTTATTGTGTGACTTGAATTAGAGAAAAAAAATGGGGATTTGTGTTAGTAGCGAAGGGCTTAGGGTAAAAGGCTGAAGGTTAACACTAATTTTAATAGGGTGCAAGGGTGAAGCCCTACAGTATTGACTTATTCACTTTTTAGTCCTATGATAATGACTAGAGACAAACCTAGGTAATAAGGTAAAAAACCTAAAACCATGGTCTATACTGACCACCATGGTGCAAGTCTGCATGGACTTGATGCCATAACATTCGTATAGATTTACATAGAACTAGCCTAGAGGAATAGAGCCCACGGCCTATGGTTTGCCAAGATAAACTAAAGCTTAGGTCTATATGGCCCTTTGAACCCTACAATAAGGTTTACATAGACCTTTAGCGAAAAGGCTTCTAGAAACTTAATCTTCCTATTTAGACTCTGATTCTTAATCCTACTAGAACTCTATTCCTTTTAGGTATGAATACTACACAGAAGCACTATAAATACCCCTTCCATCAACCTATTTCATGACTAACAATCTAAAAAGAATAACCCCCCATCCAACAGTCTAAGGCAAAGACTTTAAAGTAGGATTCACTCTACTATTCCTAAACCCTCACTAAAAGAATTATTATTCCAAACCCAACATTTGTCTTATTGCTTGATGCTAACTTCAAGGTAAGATCTAAGGCTTCTTTTATTCTTCATCTTTATTTATTCTATTTGTATCTTTTCTTTAACTAAGGATCTCCCAAGATTAATTGACATATGAGGTGATTCTATGTATTCCTGACATTAATTATTTGAGTAGGTTAACATTTTAAATCATTTTCATAAAATTTTAAACATTCATTAGAAAATTTTAATCGCACTTACTTTCTAAATATAATATTAAGTTCATAGGACTAATTTTTGATAATAGTTTTATGCTCATCTTTTATATTCTATTTTAACACATTCTATTAAATAGTATATCATGTTATTGATTTGTAAGTATATCAAGTATGCCATTTCTAATATTTTATAATCATTCATTCTTTAATATACATATTACTAATATTCTAGAATTAACATTATGTCCATATGGACTCCCTTTCACGAGGAGTGTAGTTCGTGTGGACATATATTTTGAAAATATATGTTTCATATATAGTCCATAAGGATTTAGTTATGTGAAAATTATTTATGTTTTTCTTTCCATGACTAATTTTTTCAATCATCATCTCATTGATAACAATTATTTGTGTTGTTAGAAGTATGCCCTAGAGCTTATGTAATAAGGTAGTATTCTTGTTTTTAAACCTTGTGAAATCATACTAAAAGGCATTTCTCTTTATATCATGGTACTTTTATATATTACTTATAATTATTTATAATGACTTAAACAATGTTATAAAGTCCCTGGTATATAATCATAGTATAAAAGAAATCATGAAGTGCTCATGATATGAGATTTTTATTACATGCAAATGTGATATACCTAAATATCCCAAATCATAGTATTAACAAGATAGGAAATTGTTAATATGGAAAGATCAGCGTATCTTATACTTCTTGATTGGATGAAGTAGTATTTCACACAAGTTGTAAGCATAGAGATGCTTGGAGCTAACACGGGGATGCTTACTTAAGAAGTAAGTACATCAGAGACCCACCATGAGATCTTTACATGGATACTTTGATCTATGTCAGTGAAAGTATCTCATCATATTAGTGGTTTAAGTATCCTTAGACTTGAGAACACTAACTACCTTAAATATGGAGTGACATACTTTGACTCCAAAACTTTTACTTCGAATAAGAAGTATACATAGTGAGGTGCTTGGATATGGCATAACATATTTAAGGATAGGGTTGTAATCAATAAAGGATTCAACATCCTAGATTATAGTGAGGAGTTTATCTCACTGTCTTGATGAGTAACACATATTCAAGAATCTCTAGCAAGAGCAAAGTCCTGTGTGAATGGGATTCACTAAGCACATTTTGGCAATAGAGGTGAAATTATTAGAACAATATGTTCAAGGCTTAATTAGACATACTTAGTTAAATAATGAGTTGACATAAGTCCATACTCAAAACTGGATGATATAAAAGATAGTAAAAGGAGTTTATTGCACCGTAACTGTATATGAAAGGGTTAAGTTAAACCACTTAACCTTCTGGCACTTTAGCAATCATGATGCATGGCTAGATGCCTCTCTTGACTTGTATACAAGTGATATATCAATCAGTGAAATGATATTGATTCAATGAGATTGAATATATAGTAACACTTGGACTAGAACTCTAATTCACTGTGTACTGCCAAGCTATTCTAAAAACCCATAGGGTCACACACATATAAAGAGTTTGAGAAAGATTTAATGAGATTAAATTTTCTAATGATATGAGATATCATTGCAAGATGAATTAAGAAGAAGAAATGAACAAATGGGCTTGGGGCCAACTTGCAAATGAAAAGTATAGAAAATCAAAATTTTTGGACTTAGGCCTTATTGAGTCCAAACTTTTAATTATTATTAGATCTAATTTTTTTATGCTTTTAAATGGTTTAAGAGGCTTTAAATTAGAGTAATTATTAATATAAAATAGGGCCTAGGAGTGCCATATACTATTAATGAAAGTGGGGCCAAAGCAGATTTCACATAAGCCCATTAAAAGGCTTATGCGCATAGAACAGAAAGGGTCCCAATTGATTGGTCCATTCTGGTCTGACTTAGGCTAGATTTCAAGTGTTAATATCTGACCTAAATAGGTTTTATTTCTGATATAACTAAACTTTATTATAGTAGCCACCATAAGGAGAAAATCTACTACAAAATTTCTACATAGCATCATTAAAACACATGTTTTCTTCTTCTTTTTCCATCTACTTGTAATTCCTATTACATCTAGAATTACAAGTTAATATCTTCTGAAAACTTCTTGTGTGGATTACCTTAGAGGTGTTCCTTGAAAAGGATCAATGTGGTTTGGAACAACTTATAAGGAGAGCTCACGGAAGGAATCTATTGTCATCCTTTTATAGTACATTACAAAACGCTGCTAGATTTAATGTTTAGGATAAATTTTAAATTATCTGAGTCTATTATCAATGGTGGTTTCTCTTAAAATTTTATTTTTTTCTATTTATGATTGAGAAAAATTAACCCTTATATCAGAGCCAGGTTCTTAGATAATTAAAAATCAATGGAAATTATGATTATGGTTGATATGCGTGATATGTGATATTGTGTATTTTTGGTTAATCTATGTATTTTGAACTAATATTTGATTGTTCAAATTTATTTAAATATGATTAAATATGAATTTGAGATATGTTAAAATCAGATTTTTTCTATTCTATACATTAAAGTGCCCTGAGAAGTAAGGAGGAAATCCTCCTATGTGCATAAAGGGTCTATAGGCATATAGAGGATAACTATTTCTGATTTTGTGTTCACAATTAGGTTAAATTGATTTTCAAAAAATTTAATCTAGTATATGATGAATTAAAATGTAATTTTGATTTAGATTAA
>CANXYI011848935.1:0-10288 GCA_948208565.1 Hura crepitans
TATATATATATATATATATGTATATATATATATATATATATATAATTTGAATTACATGATTTGATTTTTTTTATTGGTGTGAAAGATAAATATATCCGACGAGTATAATAGTTAATTTTAATTTTTATTGGACAAAATTAATAGTAAAGCAAAATACAATTGTAACTATAAAGGGCTCGGAAGGAACTTCCAATGGAAGAATTTGAAAAATTTTTTAGGACTGATTAAAAAAATTCAAACGCTTGCATCAATTTACATTTAAAATCCCATCATTTAAAATATAATAATTGAATTTCTAATATTTAAATAATATTTCAATTAAATAGTTTCATCCATAATTTCACTAAAACTAAAAAATATATTTATTTTTTTATATAAAATTATTTTTTATATATTTATTTATTATTTAGTATAATTGAAACTTTTGGATATTTTTTATTCTATTTAATAATTAAATAGAGTGACTTTTTAAAATTTTGATACGTGCTAATACTTTTAGAAAAATCAACAAATAAAAAGTGCAAATTTTTCCTCTTCCTTTTTTCACCAAAAAATAGCCATGTATAGTTTGTTACCGAAATTATTAATTCCATAGTTTCAGATAAAAAAAGGGGTTTTTTTTGTCAAGAAAAGAAGTTATTAATTCCGTAATAAAGTTATAGGTTAATCCCTTAACTTTTATTTACTTTAAAATGTTTTTCTAAAAATAAATTTTATTCATATATAAGTTTGTTTTAATAAAAACAAAATAATATATATATATATATATATATATATATATATATATATATATATATATATATATATATATATATTACACCCAACTTATTAGTTCTCAAATTTTAATTTACTATCAAATTTTTAATCGTCATTAATTGATTTCTTTAATTATTGCGAAAGATAAAAGAACTTATATTTATTGGACGAGTATTGTTTAGCAAATTTTACTTTTTATTGGATAAATTTAGAGAAAAAAATTAATTGTAAAAAACAAATTACAGTTGTAACTCTAAAGGCCTTGGAAGGACAGTCCAATTGAAGAATTTGCAAATGTTTGGGGATAATTAAAAAAATTCTAATATTTGAACTATTTTACAATTAAAATCTTATCATTTAATATATGATAATTAAATTTTTTTTATCTTTAAATATCACTACAATT
The DNA here is from genome assembly GCA_948208565.1 of Hura crepitans. Classification (NCBI taxonomy): domain Eukaryota; kingdom Viridiplantae; phylum Streptophyta; class Magnoliopsida; order Malpighiales; family Euphorbiaceae; genus Hura; species Hura crepitans. Next base: position 1,163 of record CANXYI011848935.1, read on the forward strand.
AAATTCTTCCAGCCCGATTAACTTTGAGAGAATTATCAAATTTTTATTCAAAATTTTATTTACTATTTAGTATAATTCAAAATTATTCATAAATTTTTATTCGACTTTATTTAGTTTTGATACGTTATCTAAATAAATGACTAATACTTTTAGAAAAATCAATAAATATTTTTTATACAAATTTTTAGTTTAATATGTAAATAAATTAATAAATAAATATAATTATTTTTAAAAATTTTAATAAAAAAATTGAATTAAGAAATAATAACGAGGTGTTTTATTTTTTCTATCATTTTTGGTAAATCTATTAAATGGGTGGAGTTGTATGAGTTCAAATTGGGTCATTTCTGTAACGTCCGAAATTTTTGGTTTCCTAGATAGTATTTTTCTCAGGACATGAATAGTATTTTTTAAGTAATCGGGTCACACTGAAGAGATCAAAGGGAAGTATTAATCATTAAATTTTGATGGGCAAAATAATGATAAAAATAAAATAATTAGTACTTTTAGCAGAATCAATAAATTATTTTATGTTAATATCTAGTGAATAGTGGCCTTAGTTTGCATCATGTCAGGAGATGCTCGGACGGACCTAAAAATAGTATTCCCTGAAGCTAAAAAATTCTAAATAGTTCAATGGTGAAGGAACCCCTTGATTAAGAGTTTTGAGAATTTTTGACACTAAAAGAAATAATTTTGGAGGTATTGAACATTTAATTTGCATCTTTTGAAGATTAAAAAATAAATAGGATTAATCGATGTCATTCGATCGCCACGTGACGTGATCATGACCATCCACCATCTTAATATAAATAGGTTAATGTCTGTGTGCATGTATGGGATGAAAACAAGTCATCTTCTCCCTTTAATCCCTTAAAAGTCGATGCCATTCTCCTATGGGTTCCCTTTTCTTTATTTCTTCTTTTTAAATCATAAAACACACCATTTTCTTCAATTGAAGTATCAAGTTATGCCTCCACATCCTCTAGATTAAGATTTTAGTGAGAGAAATTCAAGAGGAGGTCTAATTTGAGAGAAAACAACACCTAGTGAATAGTGACACTTTTTGTGGGTAAGTGATTTCTTTCAAGGTTTAATATTTTTATTAGGTAGTGATGACAATCTGGGAATCGTCCTATCCGAATTAGAAAGAGGATGAGATTAACTCTCCCAAAAATATACTTCTACTTGGAATAGGATTCCTACTTCTGTTCGGAATATGATATTTCTATTCGAGAGTCCTTCTCCTACTTGGATAAGGATTGCCGCAAACCAATAAATACTCAAGATATGCCTTTATTTAACTTAACTTGAATTATATAAGCTTTTTTGAGAATTCTTTCCTGACTTAAGTATCGAGTGTCATCATAAGAGACCCCAATGTTCTCTCTTTCATTCTTGCAATTGATCGACAACGACAAAGATTCTCAGAGTCATCAATTGGTGCAATAAGCTTGGAAGTTCATCTTTATTTTTGTCTAAGCAATGAATCCTAAATCGAGCAACTTAGCTCGCAACGAATAGCATGAGAATTTGGCCAGAGGATTAGATATAGGAGCCAATAATGCAGCCTTAAACATGGAACTAATAGAAACAAACATTGCACTAATAACAGCAACCAACAATTTGTCGGCCGCCACTCAAAGGCTTCAAGAGGGAATGAACTTTTTACTCGAGGATGCCTAAGAGAGACAGAGAACAATGGAGCATACTGACAAAGATTCTGTCAAAACTATTCGTGAAAAATCTAAAATCAGTGAATCCGATGAAGAATGGCATGATACGAAAGAAGTAGAGGTAAGTGGTATGATCAAAGTTGAAAATCGAGCAAACAAATCGACCATGGCAAACAAAAGACAAAAGATAAAGTAGTGGTGGCGATCAGATCCCCATTAACTAAAGAACTGATTGACGAGCAATGCCGCTCAAGTTTCACCTCCCACAACTTGACAAGTACGATAAAACTACCAGTCCCAAAAGTCATGTGGCAAGTTTTAGAAAAGTAATGCTATTACAAACTTCAAAGGATTCGATGCTGTGCAAAGTATTTCCAACCATTTTGAGGGACATCGCTAATGACTAGTTTGATGATTTTCCCCCTGGTACGATAGCCTCCTTTGAACAACTGGAAACCCTGTTCATAAATAGATTTTACCACACAACTCCAGATAAAAAAACTACAGTCAATCTTGAGGAGATAATACAAGAAGAAGGTGAGTCCCTCAAATCTTATATTGAGAGATTTAACAAAGTTGCTATGCAGATAAAGAATCTAAACTAGGAAGGGGCAATAATGGCTCTATCCAGAAATACAAAGACAATTTCTTTGTTCAATTCTTTACATAAGAATCCTCCCATAATGTTTAAGAAGCTTATGAAGAGAGCCTAAAAGTACATCAAAATGGATAAAGCTATGCATATATTTTGACTAAGAGAAAAAAGAAATAAAGAAGTTAATAGAAGTAAAAACTCCTCTAGCAAGCCAAGCAACGACAAAACTCCTCAATAGTTCTCTCCTTTAAATAGAAGTAGAACTGATGTGCTCATACAGATATAGCAGAATGACAAAAGCATAAATTAGCCCAAAAAAATGAGTCAAAATTCAACGAGGAGGAGAGATAAGAAACATTATTGTCAGTTTCATAAAGATCATGGACATGACATAGAAAACTGCTGGCACCTAAAGCAAAAAATAGAAAGATTGGTGAAAGAAGGCACTCTAGCTTGATTTGTCAAGAATGATAAAAAAAGGGAGTGGGAAGACAATAAAGAACAACAACTGAATAGAAAATGAGAGCTAGTCGGGGGTAGTAAATGTGATAGTCAAAAAACACCATGAACACCTAAAACCCTCTAAGAAGAAGAGATCACACAAAGAAGTATTTGTTACTGGTTTTGAGGAGTGTCAGACACCTATTATCACCTTTTCAGAAGAAGATGGTCGACATGTGATTTACCCTTACTCAGATGCTGAGACACCTCTAACCCGTCTAGTTGCCAGACCCAAATAAGGAGCAACACACAACCATACTTCATCTTATTACTTATCTGGTTTACTTAAAAAAATTTTTCCTTTCTAATTAATTACATATCCTCTTATCATTCATGTATAAAAATCAGTTTTAACAAAAACCTTAAATAAGGATTACTAATGGGGTCTTCGTGTCAAAAATTCTATAGCATAACGGCTATACTAGGACACTATCCCAAATAGTAACCAGTATAAAACAACACCTCTAATATATCCAAACACATTTCAACATCATGTCAATCACAAATATACATAATATCAACACTTGTCTCATATATATTCTAATCCATATATATATAATATCTCATAAATTATCATATATCAATACCCATTAATAAGATGTCCTCATATAAACATTACAAGATCGTACAACTTTAAATACATGGCTAGCCCATAATCCATATATAAATATACATATGAGAGCTCATACACTATTTTTCTCTTTATACATATAACCTACAACTACTATGTAACCAATATCATCTCAGATAAATCCACGATTAATGTAGCTTAAAAGTTCTTCCTTTCGATCTATCCATATACCTGCGCATCGCAAATAGATGATGCACTAAGCTTTGTAGCTTAGTGGTGTATCTAGTACAGTATGGCACATTCTTTTTCTTTACATTTTATATTAATTACTTTAATTATGAACATTCAAAATATACTAGTCTACTATGTTGAAAAATCAGTTACACAACATGTGTAAAAAGGCATAGATAAATAAGACATAATCACATATTGAGGATTTGAACATGCATACTTATAATATAGAACAAGTATGCAAAGGAACCATTATATTAATTTGCATGATTTATCCACAATAGTTCATACATAAGCATAATAAATTCATTCACCTCATGATTTCAAACATCATTACTATGCTTGATTTAAATATTGACATCCCTTAACTTTTATCTTAGCCCACATGCTTATCATGCATAAACCACAGTCTCAAAATCTTTATTTCATAACAGTATCATACGCAACTCATTATAAACATACTTAAGCATTTCAACATTTATTCATAAATAGTCATCCATTAAGGTCTAAAAACATAAACATTCAACTCATTATATCATATGCAACTTCATGTATAACATGCATATGTGGCATAACATGGCATAAATCATAAACATAATGCATCACAAATCATGTCTAAATATTAAGATTTATTCATTATGAAAACCATGTATAGTTTTTTTTAAATCTATATATTAGGCCCATATACAAAGAAACACATACATTATGGATAATGGAGTATCATGGTGTGTAGTGGCCCTATTGAACCCTCCAGCGGCTGCACCCGCATAGGACCCTAAGGTCATATAGCTCATGAGTTAATGAACAATATTGTCAAGTGGTTCTGTTAGATCCTCTAGTGGTTGCACCCGCATAGGACCCGAAGGTCGTATAATTCATGAGTAAATGAACAAATATTGTGTAGTGGCCCTATTGAACCCTCTGACAGCTGCACCCGCATAGGACCTTAAGGTCACATAGTTCATGAGTCAATAAACAATATTGTGCAATGGTTCTGTTGGACCCTCCGGTGGCTACACCCGTATATGACCTAAAGGTCACATATAGCATAGGTCCATCGGCTAATATAAAAAAGGCATAGATGTACCCAGCAGCTGTTATCACTTCTAGTTGACCTATCAACCTATCTATCTAGGTTATTTACTTGTATGGGCCACTAACCAAATTTACTTTTAATTTCACCATCTTAAAGTAAACTGTGTGAATTTTATCTTCAATTTGGTTAACCTATGGCCATAGGGAAAATAAATATTCCTTACCATTTATTAGTCCCATTATATTACCATTTCATGCACCTTGAGTACATAGATTAACACATCACATAACCACCCTTTTATGCATAATAGATAATATAATAAGTATTTTACACTTTTTAAATCACTTTAGGCCTTTTTTGCCTTATATCTGTATTATTATGTCACAAGCATTTGAGGAATGCCTAAAGCATCCATCAATTTTTGTATTGGCCATTCAACCATATCATAAGCTCATTTCACATTATGGAGTTTCACAACTACCATATGTCATCCATATTATCTTTTCATAATTTTCAAGCCAATAGTTCACACATATAGGTTTCTATTATATTGCATATTCCATTACATGTTCACATGCTCATTCCCATCTATATGGTCATGCATTCTTTCTTATTAGCCATACTAACATCATTTCTCATTATCATTTTCATGCACATGATTATGCATCATTCATCTCATGCTTAATGGAAAGCATGGACACACATGATTACATCATAAGTTTTAGCATTATACATGCATCTTACAGGTATTTCCTTATATTACATAAATAATCTCGCATGTATGTAATCACATATACCTTCATATACATAATTCATTAAATTCATACATTATATTCCATCGCACACATACATATATACACTCTGGCCCACTAGGCCATCATGCCTTTTAGCATTATGAAACATCATTCATTTACATCATCCAACATTTCTCATGCCTATGTTGGTATCTATATCCATTCATGACCATAAAACATGCATATCATGCCAAATGTGCAACATACATGCAACCTATGCACATTCCATCACCATTTATCATTCTCATCATTTTCATAATTTTCTTCATTAGATGTATTATTATACATCTATAACATCATAACACATGATATACATATGTATAATCACCATTTATGGCCATTTAACATAAACAAACTAATTTACATATTACTCATACATTAGGGCATATACAAATTTTTCCAAATCATTTCGATTATTCATATAATGTAACACAAACTTATTCTGGGTTATCTTTATCTTTTATACTTAACAAGTTATGAACACATTAGATCAAAGTCTCAATATGGTTCATTTCTAATCATTGCTCTAGAGGTTACTCTAGGCACTTATTATTCTGTTTTAGAGGTTGCTATAAACTTTCAAGATTTTTAACATTAAGCCTTTATGCCTTAGAAACATACATATAATGATTTCATAATATCATTATTTCTCATGCATTACTAATATCACCTCTTGTTAGGTATTATCCACACTAAATATAACTTTATTTTGCCTAAATATATATAATTACTTCATTTACATATTCAGTTCTAGTGGTTGCTCTAGGTAGCTACATATCACTTTTGATCTAATGGTTGCTTTAGGCAACCCGGATCTTTTACTCTAGACAGCCCAAACTTTTTGCTCTAGACAGCTCAAACCGTCTGCTCTAGACAGTCCAAACCTTCTGCTCTAGACAGTCTAGACCTGTTGCTCTAATGTTTACTCTAGACAGCATAGACCTACTACTCTAATGATTGCTCTAGGCAGCACAAAATGCTATTCTAATGGTTGCTCTAGGCAGTATAGAATGTTGTTTTAGTGGTTGCTTTAGATAGTCACAAATTTCACTTAAACACAAACATTTCCTTCCATTATGTAATTCACACACCAAATTTTATTTTCATTCATTAATTCAAGGCATTACACATGTATTCCAACACATTATCACTATCACATATCATTTTATACCAAGTTATTCAATTTAATATACACATTTTACTCATTAAACACATACTTTTCACACCTAAAATTACATGCACACATACTATAAGGGATACACTTACTTGAATGGCATCAAAATACCCTTTTAAGCATCCTTTAACCTTCTTTAGTCCTTTCCCTTTTTCTTTTCCTTCTTATCTCCTTTAGAACATAACCTCCTTCAAAAATAAAAAATTCATAATAATTAAAATATGCTTTGATTCTTCAAATCAACCATATATAACTCTTATTGGCACCTAAATAAACCTTAGAAAAATATCAAACCTTAAAAATAACCACTTACTTAAATGGTTATCACTATTACCCAAGAACACCTCTCTAGAAATCCTTCCAATATAATTCATCTTCTCTTCAATTCTCACCATAAATTTGCTTTAGCTACCTCTAGAAGTTGATTTGAGGTGGAGATTTGCAATTAAATCAAGCTAGAAGGGAGCTAGATGAAAAAATAATGATGGAAGCTTTATAGAAGTAACGTGAAGAAGAAAAAGAAGAAGAAGAAAAAAAGGGGCTGGAATCTGCCCAACATAAGATATTTTGGCCTTATATATGCCCCCATCAAAGGCCATGATCAACTCATTAAAATCCTATGGCCCATATATTTTTCACTTTCTTAAAAATCCTCTTTTATTCTATTTTATTTTTGTTCTTCATTTCCAAACTCTAATTCTCATATATTTTGGTCCTAAATAATTATAAATATTATTCCTTGAAATCTCCAAAAAAATGGAACTCAAAAACCTAAAAAAAATGATTAAATACACCAATTTTATCTCATTTGATTTTTTTATAAGATTCCTATGAACTCCAAAAATTCCAATACCTATATCATTATATTCCTTAGAATATTTGAGCTTTAAGATGTGCCATTTTTGGGTTCATCTGACCACTTTCAAAATTATTTTACGGTTCAGCTTTAATTATATTACTATTCACAGTACATTGCTGTAAAAACTTAACTCTATTTTTAACCTCATTATTGACCTTATTTCCACTTCAAACTTTGCCAAAAAAATGTTTTATAATATATCCTACCATCCTGTAACATTAGTACATTTCAGGTACCGGGAGGTACTATTCACTCTGGGGTGGTACTATTCAAGTACATGCTCGTTATCATTCGATTTCCATTTGAATATTCTCTTTTCTTCACCAAACTATAAATATACACTACTCAACTCATAAACTCTTGATCAGTAATGTTAGGAACCTTATTCTCATATCAAAAGTCACTATTCAGGACTTTGGGATTATTACTCACAATATTGTTCGTTATCACTCATTTGACTTACAAACATCCTTATATCTATACCAAATTTTACAGATAGCATACTTATATCTTAATCTCTTAATCAATAAGAAACTATTGTTCACTTCCAAAAAATCACTATTCATGAATCCCAAGGTGCACCATTTATGAATCTTAGGATTTTCGGGGCATTACAGATGCTCTGGTCATAGAGGGAATAATCAATAATTTCTTATTGAAAAGGTGATAATAAGTGTCTAACACTCTTTAGAACTAGCAACAAATACTTCTTTGTGTGATCTCTTTTTTTTGGAGGGTTTTAGGTGTTTAGGGTGTTTTTCGACTATCACACTTACTAAAAAGAATTTTTGTCGATAATGGAAATGCTATGAATTTATTAGTACTGGAGGCATTTAAATCCTTACAACTTAAAATTAATGACTTGAAATCCGTCAACTCTCCATTAGTGGGATTAGCAGGATAGCTCATGCAAGTAGAAGGCTCAATCTTGCTGAACTTAGAACTGGGAGATGAAGAAGTGACTAAAAACCACTAAAGCCTGGTTCATGGTGGTAGATATGTTGTTAACCTATAATGCAATAATGGGAATACCACTTTTGTCAAAAAATTGATGCTTGTACGTTTATTCAACGTCTCACCATGTGACACCTTTTACCTGATCCGATCGCCGGACCCGAATAAGGAATGACACACAATTATCATAAAAATCTTATAACTTATCCGATTTGCTTAAAATCTTTTTCCTTATTTGACTATTTACATATTGTCTTATCATACAAGTTATAAAAATCAGTCTTAACAAAAACCTCAACTAAGGTTTACTAATGGGGTCCTCGAGTTAAAAATTCGACAGCATAATGGCTATATCGGGACACTATCCCAAATAGTAACTTGCATAAAAATAACTTCTAATATCTCATAACATATCTCAACATCAACTAGGTCTATCTAACCATCCAAACTCAACATCATCTCATTCATAAATAAACATAAATATCAACACTTGTCTCATATCTAATCCAATCCAATCCATACATACACAATAGGCTTATAAATCATTATATGTCAATACCTATCAATCACATGTCCTCATATATGCATATATAAGTTCACATGAACTTTTGATACATTGTACGCCCATAAAAACTATGTATCCAACATCATCTTCAGAAAAATCCATGATCTCTATAGCTTAAAGGTTCTTCCTTTTGAGCTATCCTTACACTTGCTCATCGCAAACAAATGATG
>CANXYI011848966.1:0-14384 GCA_948208565.1 Hura crepitans
GGAAGAAGATGTGATCTCACTTACAACTTAGTTAAAAAAGCTCTATCATCTATAAGCTTTAATATGATGTTCATGGCTCTTATAGTAGACATAAACTTCTTGCTTAAAGCATTATCTACCACATTGGCCTTACCAAGATGGTGGTCAATAAAGCAATCATAAACCTGTATCAGCTCTATCCATCTTTGCTATCTAAAATTCAACTTCTTCTATATAAGAAAATACTTTAAGCTCTTGTGATATGTGTACACATAACAGTTCTCCCCATAGAGATAACGCCTTTATATCTTTAGAGCAAAAATTATAGCTACAAGCTCTAGATCATATGTTGAATAATTCTTCTCAGGAAGCTTCAATTGCCTAGAAGCATAGGCAATAACCTTACTATCCTACATTAATACACATCCTAACCCATTTAGAGATGCATCACTATATAATGACGTCCTTCCTAGACATGGGTTGTGTAAGAATTAGAGCCTCTATCAATATAGCCTTTAACTTGTTAAAGCTTTCTTACCATCTATCATCCCATATAAACTAAAAATTCTTGGGTAATAGGTGTGTCATAGGTGTTGCAATCATCAAAAACCTTTGCCAAAACACCTATAATAGAGAGCTAAGCCTAAGAAATTTTTGATTTCTATCACATTCCTAAGTGGCTTCTATCTTGCTAACCTTAACCTTGATACCTTCTTCCAATGCTATATGTCCTAAAAATGACACCTCATCTAGCTAAATTCGCCCTTGCTTAACTTAGCATATAACTTTTTATCCCTTAAAGTCTATAGAACAAATCTAAGATGATGCTCATTGTCCTCTTTATTCTTAGAATAAACTAGGGTATCATCTATAAATACCATGACAAATTGATCCAAATAAGGTCTAAAGATTATGTTCATCAAATCCATGAAAGCTGTTAGAGTATTGGTAAGCCTAAATGGCATTACCAAAAACTCATGGTGCCTATATCTAGTGCAAAAATTTGTCTTAGCCACATCTATTTTATTAACTCTTAATTGATAATAACCCCTATTTGTATCCCTTTTATTTTCCTAAGACTAATCAAATCGAAGCAGCCTAAGACTTAACTTAGGCCTCACTCTTTGAGTCTCGAAAGATGAGAAAAAAGCTAAAGGAATCTAGGGCTGCTCCTTTTTTGTTATCTTAGGAGGTATGAATTGGGCACCACAAGGTAGGAGTTGCCATCGGACAGAGTCGGGAAATACCTTATAGGGCTAAAACCAGAACGGTTTGAAACCCTACTCTTATTTATACCTCAAATTAATATGAAAATTTGGTTTGAATTTATGATACTATTCCCTTTCTCAAGCGATGTTTTGTAATTAAAGTAAATCACACATTCACGTAGAAGAAGTTATAGAATATATTTACAGAAAAATAAATAGGTACTTGGAATCCAAATAACATACATCAAATCGGGCAATTGATTATTTTTGAGAACTTTGGTTCTCTCATGGCAATTTTAGAAAATGGATTTTGTTGTAATGACCTTTTATTAAAATCGAATGATGGGTTAGAGAACTTTGGTTCTCATATGCTAATTTGGAAAAATGAATTTTATTATGGTGACTTTTATTTGAAAGAAGTGTTTGAGAACTTTGGTTCTCAAATGTCAATTTGAAAAATAAATGTTATTATTGTAAATTTTATTAAGAAAGAATTAGAATTTATTTTATTAGAGAAATAGCAATTTATTGTGTAAAAATAAGATTTTGACTATTATTTCTTTTAACGTGTAAAATCATTTTTCTACCTAATTTAGCGTTTGTGGAATATTTCGGGATTGAAATTGGATATATCATACATAAATTGGATAATGGATTGAATTTGAGAACTTTAGTTCTCACATGTTAATTTTTAGAAAATAATTTTATTGTGACTTTTATTAAGAAAAATCAAACCCATATTATTAATGAAACACTAATTATTTAAATAAAAATATGTTGGTGATTTTCCCAATCACGTGAAAAATTATTTTCCTAATTATTATAGCATTCACGGAATATATAGGGAAATAATTTGAACGAAAAATGAAATACAAGGCAATTACCTAAAATACAATATAACCGAATGAAAAATGAAAAATTACATTTCTAGATGCCTAAAATATAATTTAACAAATAATAGGCAATAAAGCAACAATCAGCCCCAAACAATCAAGTAACTCGCATCATAATAGCAGAAATAATATATTATTATGCGAATGAAAAATAAAAAATGGATAGAAATTAAATAAAATAAATAGTCGCCAAGTTATACAATATTACACAAATAAATTATCACATTTAACAGGTAGATGGATAATGCAAAAGGAAAAAAATAAAGTTAGCCCAAATGAACAAAAATAATATTTTTGATGCGAAGTAAAAATAAAAGCATAGACAGGAAATAAATAAAAATAGACAGTCGCAAAAATACAAAATATGGATCAAATAAATTACCACATCGAACTAGTAGATGGATAAAATAGAGAAAGATAAAAGCAGAAAATAAAGAGAAAATGGGTCGATCAACACACCGGTATATTTGCCTTCAGAAAGATCTCAACTCGGATTGAAAACGGTGCTTGAATCTTGGAAAAAATCCAAAAAAATGGAGTTGAAAGAGTATTTTTATGCAGTTTCTCTCTCTAAAAAATTTTCTCTTAGCTCAAAATGACCTAATTGATTTTTATGCATGACTCTCGAGGCACAAAACGGCTATTTCTAGGGGCTAAATGCCTATTTTGGGCAAAGATGGCTAAAACGGCTGTTTTTAGGAGCAAAACAGTTGTTTTGGCTATTCTGGGCCCAAATGGCCGTTTTACATGCGTGAATGCCCGTTTTGGGCCAAACGGCCTTTCCCTTTTTGGGAACGGCTAGTTTTCTTCAAAATAGCTGTTTTCCCTCAGAAAACATCCATTTTTTTATTTTTTTAAGAAAAAGTTTTGAGATCTTCGATTTAAATGTAAAAAAATCCATTTTTAGTATTTTTGTCCTTTTCATCATTATTAGGCAAATCAAACCTAGGAGCCCCAAAGACCTAGTGTCTACAACCCTAATCTTAGGTCAATCTTAGAGAAGACACCTACTCCTCTAAGTTAGTCAAGTAGTTCATTGATATGAGGCAATGGATACTTATTCTTGATGGCCACCTTATTCAGCCATCTGTAATCCCCACATAACCTCAAAAATTTATATTTTTTAACAAACAAAATTGGTGCTCCCTAGGGTGATACACTCAGTTCGATGAACCTTTATCTAGCAATTCTTGTGATTGGATATTCAACTCCTTTAACTTCATAAGAGCCATCCTATATGGAGTTATGGATACAACTATAATGCCAGGCAAAACCCTAATCCTAAACTCAAGTTCTCGTGTGCGAGGTAAACTGAGTAACTCTTTTGGGAACACATTTGCAAATTCTGACACCACTGGTATCTAACTTATATTTGGTTCATCTCTTCTTCTTTCAAACACATGAGCCAAAAAGGCTACACAACCTTTTTTTATCATCCTTTAAGCTATCACTACTGATATAACATTAGATAAAAAGTTCATTCTTTCACCCATAATTGTAATCTCTAACCTATTTAATGTCTAAAAAGAAATCCTTTTCCTTTTGCAATTCACTATTACATGATGCCTAGACAACTAATCCATGCCTAAGATTAGACCAAACTCATCAAATGGTAGTTCGATGAGATCCACTGAAAACTTTTAATGCCAAAAAATCCAGATAATATGAATAGTACTATTTTGAGATGTGAATAGTAGTGTAACACCCATGTTTCAAGGCTTTATGAATAGTGCCACTAGGTTTAGGAAGTGTGCCCAAGGTGTTGGGTCACTTGCACATAAATTAAGGTAGTGGTATTAGTCGTGAAACTTTGAGGAGCTTTAAACTGATGAAAAAGGCAAATTTTAAAAATTTAGTAAAACCAATAATTTATTCCAGATTGTAAACTACCCATCTGTGTAATAAAAATTTTCAGATTAGGAATGACCCGGGATCTGCCTGGACGGACCCAAAAATATCAGACCCTAAAGCCTAAAAATTCCACTAAGTCCATTGGTGAAAGAATTTTTAAATTCTAAGGTCATTTGCAAATTCTCATAATTTTTAGATTAGCGTGCAAATTAAGGTTGTCTGAAAACTATTTTATCGATGAAATTTGGCTACAAAAATTTACAAGCATATAGAGAGAATTAAAATATGAATTTTAAAATAAACAATGTAATTTTTTTGGGTTCTTTGTGAATTTTGGTGAATTTTTTATGTTTGGCAAAAAATTGAGCCATTTCGGGATGGTTCGGGTGGTCATGGGACCCACCTGAACCATGCCAGCTTGCTTAGGGCCCATGCCAAGTGGCAAAACCATTTGACAAGTTGATAATTTCACTAAACAAAAGAAGAAAAACTCTTCCCTTTACTGTCTAAGAAATGATGCCACAACTAGCCTTGAGAGCCATTTTCATCAATTGCTTCAGCCATTTCTACAAGCTCTTAATTTTTAAATTTATTTTGGGATGTTAGAGAGCTAGGGGAAGAAGAATTTCTAGAAAAGGAGACTCCAGCAATTAGTTAAAATTCTTGGAAATTTACTAGATAAAAGTAGTCCAGTAGGGTGCCATAGGTGAGTTTCTTACCTTTTCTTTCATTTTCCTTAGAGTTTCTTAGCTAGAAATGATGTCTTATAGTTCCTAACACTAAGGTTATGTGTGTGGATTGTGTTTGATAGGAATTAAAGCAAAAAGGGCTTAAAGGAAGGAAGAAGAAGCTTTTATGGAAGGGCTAGAATTGCATAGATCTTAAAGGCTAAATCTATGAGGTTTCTTTAAGCCTAAGGAGTGGAGTTTAGCTCTTGTCATTAAGAGGTATGTGAATTCCAACATTTATCTTATATCTCTAAGGGTTCAAGGTTTAATTTTTGGCTTCAAGTATGACTAAATGTGATGGATTTGTGTAAGGTGTAGTTGAACTAATGTGTTTAGCTTAATTGAATGTTAACTAGATGTTAAGAATGGTTATTTGATGGAAAAGAATGAGGTTAGTGCTAAATTCTTAATTGGCTGAGAGGTGTGAAGGGATTTTGATGTGTGTTTATGGTGCTTGATGTATTAGTAATGGTTTTTGTGTTGAAATGTAATGGGATCACTTGTGAGTAGATGGGAAAATGTATGAATGGTATGAGTTGTGTGAATGGCTAAAAGCTTGATTATATGTTTATAGATGTGTATGGCTTGATTAAGTAATTAGACATAGTGTTTAAGATTGACAATGCATGTATATTAGGCCTATAATGTATGAAGTAATTATATGGCATGTAATAAGATTGATTAATGCATGAATGTATCGAAACTTACATATAGTCGAGATATAACATGTGCCTAGAGAGGTCTAAATGGCATGAAAATGAACTAATGTGTGTGTGTAACTATTGTAGTCATGTAAAAGCATTTGATTATATAAGTAAGGTAAAGGAAATACTTGGTTTAAGTGTGCACATCACACTACCCGAGAGCTACCCTAGTGGAATTGGCATGAAAATGTTGGTAACATTTATGTAATGTGTATGCATGATAGGGTCTAATGGTATAAGCTTTGTTTAGTTTAAATGGTTTAGCATAGATCTAGTTCATGTATATAATTAAAATGACATGAAATGAGGTTAAGAATTGGCATGTAAGATGGCTTTAAAATGAACTTGAATATGACTAGAAGTGACTTGAAAAGTGGCTTGTAAGGTGCCTTTATGGGCTATGATTTGTGGTTAAACAATGTGTCTATAAATTGTGCCTATTAGGGATATATTGTGCGATTATGTAGTGTGGCTTTGATGCCTATGTTTTGGCCTTAGAAATGGCCTAGTGACTGTGTGGCTTAAGGCCTATGAACCTTGTGTAAATAATAGTGAAAATTGCACTGAAAAAGGCTAAGAAATGAACCTAAAAAGGGTTATTGAAATTTGACATAATGACCTATAACTATCTAGTTTGACCTTTACTTGAATAAAAAATACCACTTGATAGTAAATGGCAATTATTTGAGAAATAATTATGGAATAAAATCAAGCATAATATATCTTGACTATTGGCAATTATTATCTTTGAAAATACTTTTAAGAAATTAATCGGTATAGCCTAATTATGGCCATACTAGACCGAGCTAAAACTAAATTGTACTATAAAATTTATATATATATGTTATTCACCTAATAATATTATAAGTCAATCAGTAAAGAAATAAACATAAATTGAGTTACATGGCCCATTAGTTAGACACCCACTGGATATGTTGACTGGTCAACTTAGGGATTTTAGCAGATGCTACATTGTTTGATTTTCAAGTAGGGCTGGTACAGTGGCCTAGGTCCCTTTTAGGCCACTGTACTAGTCAGACAATTAGTAGGCTATGACATTCACTTGATCTTTACCGGTGCAGCAGCATAGGTCCTGGAGGGCCACTGCACTAGTCGGACAAACAAACCAGTCCACTAGGTAGACTAGTTTGTGACATCTTTAATCTTTAAATAGGGTTGGTACAGTGCCCAAGGTCCTAAAGGGCACTATACTAGTCTATTGGATAGACCACATCTTGTTATTGCACCTTTGGTGCTATAACTTGATTAGGCTGGTGTAGTAGTTAGGGTCCAAAATGTGGATCACTGCATAAATTGTTATTTCCCTTTAGGTCTAGTGTATTAAAGTGTTGTTTTTCTAGTCGAGCCAGTTAAATTAATTGAATAACTACATATGCAGATTGATTATGATATTGTAAAATAATAATATGCATAATTTGACATGGTTATCTAAATGACTGAGTAGGATGTATAATTAGGGGTATTTTAGTAATTTGGCATGTATATCACTTATTAACTTGAAAATTTAATTAATTAACTCTTATTAGAAATAGATTAAATGGCATAATTTGCTTGTTTTTAAATAATTAAATAAATGGTAATCAGGTATGAACCTATAAGAAGGGTATTTTGGTATTTTGGCATAGAAAAATAAATGGATTTAATAACCTAGAATAAATATTAATAACCTGATATATGCATGAATGAGATATATGACATGATTTAAATGCTTGAGTTCACCATTGAGTATATTATATACTTAGCGTACCTATTTTAGTGTGCAGGCAAGGATAAGCAAGGTGTAACCTCGTAAAGCGTGCAGCCAGAGTTTAGAGGACATTTGATAGAAGGTTGTGTCAATGTGTTGTACAGCGTTTGCACTCATTGTACTTAAGGGGGAAATGAGTAGCCTATGTCTATGTAGCTTGTATATTAAATAGTGTTTTGTAATAAGTTTTTATTAGACTATTTTGAATGTGTGACTGCTTTTAATTGATGATATGATATATGAGCCTGAGGCTCTAGTGTATGGTTATCTAATTGTGGCTTAAGGCCTATATTGAAGTTTGATAGAATGTCAATGTTAGACTGATACCTAGGGAACCAGTAAGGTCCAGGGGATCTGAATTGTATTATAGAAGTGTGTTTTACAAGTTTAATTTTTTTTGGATAGGGACCCGAGCAGCCGTTGTGTTATCAAATTGTAGAAAAAGTTTGGCTGACCTATAAATAGCCAATATTGGGATGAATAATATGGTGTGACCCTAAGTTATGTATAGGAATAGACATGACTAAATTTGGAGTCAAACAAGATTTAATATTCCAGAATTGGTAAAAGTTAAACAAATGATCAAAGGAGAAATCTGAGGATGGGTGACCTAGTAAGAAGTGCATCACTTATTGAGTTTCTTTGAAAAACTAGTAGGGGGTGTCACAAATAGTTCTTGATATTTGGGTCACACTAATCTTACTAAATGGAAGTAGTGATCATAATAAAATTTTGGGTGAAATTTGAAGTGAAAATGTAGTCACTTAGATAGTTAAAAATGATAGCTAAGTTTTTATAACAGTGTTTAGGAATAGTGACCTAGTGTAAGCTGAACCATAAAAATATTTAATTTTTGCTCAAATTAACTTAAGATTGATATGATCTAATATACAAATATTCCAATTAGTCCATTGGTATTGGAATTGAAACTATTAGATATTAGAAAGTATTTTTATTAAGTGGGGTAAAGTTAAAAAGTTATGTTTTTATCAATTTTTCTTAGTTTTCAAGCTCGAGTTTTTAGAGGCTTATAGGACTTGGATTATATGATTTTTAGGGTTTAATTGGATATTAATTATGGTTAAAAATGGAGAATTTGAGTAAAAAGAGAGAGAAAGAGAGTTTTGATTAATTTTAAGTCACTTATACATATGGTCAAATATGACTTAAAATAGTTAATATATGAATAATGCAACTTTAACCTCTCCCCTTCTTTTCTCCTTAGAGGCTAACGGCTTCCTCTATTAAAGCCCTGTCCTTTTTGCTTCTTCTTTTTTTTATATTTTGTAAGGCTAAGTTAAATGATTCCACCCCTAAGATCAAGCCTTTATAGTCCCTAAACACCTATTCTAGCAAGAAATTCAAGAAAAATCCAAGGATTTTCATGGTTTAAAGTTGGGGGTAAAAAGTGATAAGGTTTTGTTCAGGTAGGTTTTCTAAGAGTTGATATTTTTCAAGTGTTTTTTAGGTGCCTAAGAGTATGTTTATCAAGTCAATTTTTAATATTTGATGCACATTTGATTTTAAGTTAATTTTTCTGTATTGAGCCTATTTATGTTTGTAAAGCAAAGTGAGAAACAAAATGATAAAGGAAAAGAGAAGGCTTAAATCCATATTTTAGGTTTATTTTGACTCAAAAGTAAGTGTAATTGAAGTTAATTATGTTGATTTTATATATGCCCTAATATTAAAATATGTGTGTATGTGTATGGAGTTAAGCCAAAATGGCATTTAATGATGTTTGATGCAATGAATGTTGTTAGGTGACCTTATTCATGTGTATTAATGCCTTAGAGGTGTGCAAATAAATGTTAGATGTGTTATGGGCATGATGGCCGAATGGCCTAAAGTGGATGTTTGATATATGTGTTGTGCATTATACATGTTTTTGAGTTTATATACTTATAAATAGTGATATATAATCATGTGAACATTTAATGATGCATGGATGATGATGAAATGAATGCGGTGTGTGCATATAAGTGTATGGCCAAATGGTGCCTCTTATGTGTGACTTTGATATTGTGTTGGCAAATGATGCTAAATAGGTTTGTTTGCTTGAAATAAATGTTGAATTTGTGAAATGTGGTTATGTAATAAATAAGTAAGGTTAAATTATGTGATATGAAATGGAAAACTTCTTTGATGCTTAAAAACATAAAGAGGCCAAATAGAGTGTCTTGTGTGAATGAAAATGTTTAGTGCTCCTTTATGCCATATGGGTGTAACTATGCTAATGTGCATGGTTATAAAATCCATAATGTTTTGAATGTGAAAGGATAAGTGATATATAATGGTTAAGCTAACATGGTCAAAATTATAAGGCATGTTGCGCTATGATTTTAGTTATGAGAACATGATATAAATGACTATCTTATATATGCCATGTTATGAAGGGTTGAATTATGCTATTGTAACGTAAGTGAAGTATATGTTTACATCATAGAATATGTGCCTATGATGTGTATGTATGCTTTGGAACACATAACTAAAAATGAGAAATTATATTTTCCCTATTTGGTCATTTATTGGTCAAACTCTCTTTAAATATATTTTTAGTTATTCTAATAAAGTGAATCTAATAAATGATGATGAACAACCTATACTAGTAAACAACCTAGATTGGTTAAATTGACTAGTCAACTATGCGTTATAGCTACTGCTAAGGTACTTTTATACCTTTACCTGACCTTCGAGTATAAAGTGTTAACCTTCAGGTCTTATGTTGATAAATGACCTTCGAGTCTTAAGTGGATTTACGACTTTCTAGTCTTATGATGATACGTAACCTTTAAGTCTAATGTGTAGGCTTTCAAGTCTAATATGGCTAGGCTTATATGGTCCTAAGAACCTTTGTGGTCTAATGTGTCCCCGTTATCTTGTATGGATTTTTATGTTTTCTTAAGTATGTGCATAATAACTAGTTATAATGAGATTAAAGATGATATATGAGCTCGATTGTATGAAAAGTTTATTTTAATGTATGGTAAGGTATTTGAAAGCTATATCCCTTTATTCTAGATGACATATATTGGTATGATGTGCAAACATATATGTTTAAATATTTATACTCATTATGTTTCATGATTACCTAATGCGAGTTTTAAGAGTTTATATATGATAATATTATTCAAGCATGCTTGTCAAGTGTGTACAAGTTTTACCTCAATTACACTGTTAAGCATTCACTAAGCGTATCATTTTTATTTGTGATGAATAGGTAAAAGAACAAGATTAAAGTCAATGCCTCAATAGCTATTGTAAATTAAGAGAAAAAATACTTTTGGTATTTTGTTATTCTGTACATATACTATGTGATGTATTTATATAGTAGCACTCATTTGTTACTTATGAGGGACTGGGCTGAATCTAGATTTTTAAATTGTTTTGTAACCTTTAAAACAAGTTTAAATTTCTTTTTTCAATGCTTGTATGATATCTCTTTTGATTATATCTGGTTGAGTTTGTGTTAATGATGATTTGGGATGGTCAAGAGGACTAATTTGTGGTTATACTATATGTGAGAATTATATAAGTGTTATTTTAAATGTATAGGTTTACTATTCATTTTAGGATAGTGTCCCAGTACAACTATTATACAGCTAGATTTTTGACATGAGGATTTTTGAAATTGTTTTAAAAATTAAAAGCAAAATTTTATTTGAGCAAGATTTTCAAGGTTTAATAAATGGTCAAATGATTTCAAAATAGTTTTAATTTATTCAAGTATTTAAGGAAAGTAAGTTCAGATGACATTTTATGTGTTGCTTTTTATTCAGGTTCGACAACTAGATCGAGTAAAGGGTGTCACATTTAGTGGCATTAGAGCTTTAATTTAGGCATTCCTCAGTATTTAAGGGTTACATATGAGTGCCTTAGGTCTTAAAAATATGCATCACATAATTGTTTGATATTGAGGCTTATAATATGTTCTTTATCCTATAGATAAAAAAATGAGTTCAAATATATCACATAGTGAAGAGGAAGTCGAGAGCCATGCTCTGATGATAGATGGACAAGGGGCCACTAGGGTCGAGTCCATTACAAGGAGTGATGCTAGGTAGGCATCTTTAGTAGCATAAGTATTGCTAGTTTTCTATAAGAGATATTACAACTATTGGGAAAAGCCACAATAGTGGCATCTCTACCACCTCTACCAATTTAGTAACTACCATCGTGACCTCAAGCTTTCTAAAAGACATACCTAGAAAGGATAAAGATGATGGGAGCTGAGGACTTTAAGGGCAAAAAAGTGGCAAATGCTGGTAAGGTAGAGTAATAGCTAGATAAGACTATCCAGATTATATAGTAGCTGAAGTACTCTTAAGGAGAAGGTCATCTATACAAGCTCTCTTCTATAGAAAAAAGCCTTTAAATTATGGGAGGCCTTGATTGAGCATAAGAATGAGGCATATTTGACATGGGACTTCTTCTTAGAAGTATTTTAGAAGGAGTATACTACTAAACACTACTTAGATAACAAAAGATAGGAGTTTGTGGAACAAAAGCAAGGCTAGAGATCTATAGCAAAACATGAGAAGGATTTGCCATGCTAAGTTAATATGGCAAAGATATGGTATAGACAGAAGTTAATAGATGTAAATAGTTTGAGAAAAGGGTTTAATGTAGAGATCAAGATGTATGTAGCTTTAATGAAGATAAAAGATTTTTCTGCATTATTAGTAGCTTGTCATGTAGTAGAGGAAGTTCAAAAGGAGAAATGTGAGCTTTACCAAAAGAAAAGGTCTTTTTGCCAAGGAGCAGCTTGTACAACTCAATAGTCTAAGAAAAAGTTTAAGAGAGGTCAGTCTAGGGCACAATAGTAGTAGTTCTAAAGATAAGGCTAGTCATAAAAAGAAGGATAAGAAGCTTAGGGTAAAGCTAAGCAATAGTTACAAGTTGCTAGTGACCTAATATCTATCACTAGGAGTAATCTAATTCCTCAGTGTTAGACATGCCATAAGAAGAACTAAAGGGAATGTTGGCTGAACAAGCAAAAAGTTTATTTTGGTTATGGATGAGTGGATTATTTTCTTAGAGATTGCCTGAAGAAGTGAGAAGTTAGGCTAGGATCTACACCTATTGCTATCAAAGGTCAAAAATAAAGCTGAGGTGATAAAGGACAGAGGATAAAGGGTACTCAAAGAGTCATATTAGAAAGTTAAGTAGAGCCTAAAGTGCCTGCTAAGAAATATGCCATTTAAGCTAAAAAAGAGGTAGATTTGTCTAAAGTGATTACTGGTACCTTTCTTCTCTTTGATTCTAGATCTAGGGTCTACACACTCTTATATATGCACTGTAGAGGCACAAAACCAAGGGTTAGTATCAAAATTGCTTAACATAGAGATTATGGTTAGAAACCCTATATGTCAACATGGTATAGTGAACAAAGTGCATAAAAGGTGTACATTGACAATGCAAAGGCATGAGTTTTTGGTTGATCTCATTGAGCTACCTTTTGATGAGTTCAACTTGATCTTGGGCATGGTTTGGTTGTCCAAATATCAAGCAATTATAGATTGTAAGTAGAAGTAGATATCTCTCAAAGCTAGTGATAGGGCAGAGATTATAGTTATTAGAAAGAGGATATACTTTCTCTCCAATGTTATATAAGTTGTTATAGCTAGAAGAATGATGAGAAAAGGTTGTCAAGCATTCTTAGCACATATGTATGATACTAGAAGAGAAGAGCTAGATATGAGTCTTATACCAATGGTGTTAAAGTCTATGGATATTTTTCCTAAAGAGTTGTCTAATTTACCTCCAAAACATGAACTAGAATTGCATATGTTGTTAACACTAGAAATAATAAGTTTCCTTTCACCAAATTCACATATAAGATAGCAAAATACAAGGTAGCAGATCAAATTTTAGTTAGGAAAAGGGCAAGGTGATGGCAAACTTGGATTGGATTTCTAAAGAAACTAATAGCAATTTGATCTTTAGAATTTAGAATTAATGGTGAATTGAATTGGAGTAGCATGAATTAAAGAGAGCTGTAGTTTAAAGTTTAGTCCTCCATTGTGAAAATTAGATGAGGAGAATTAGAACCAATCTTGGCTTAAATAAAAAAAAGGAGATGATACAAAAATTCTTATTCTTTCTCTATTTAATTCTTAGTTTAAACTGAAGGAAAAAGATTTGAGAAAAAAGGGGAAGCAAGGAAAAAAAGGGGGAACTTTGATACTCCAATGGACTATAGAAAATAAGTTGTCAGATGATGTGAAGTTAAATGTACTTTTATAGTCACCGTTGGAAATAAGCCACTGTTGGCATACTTGATTGCCTCATTATGTGTATTGTAGCAAAAAAAAAAGTGCTAGCTACTGAAATAAGTTGTTGTATATGCCTCCACGTTACCTTTGGACCTACCAAGTGATGAAAAAGAAGGAAAAAATAAAAAAAAAACATTTAAAAGGGAAATAGAGGCAACCCACAATAGAGGAGAAATGGGTTTGAAAGATATAAAAAATCTTATGACCTTAGGTATGGATTTTGATTTATTTGTTCGTTAGAAGTTATTTTTCTTATCCAACTAAATGAAACAAATTTTAATTCATGGATTAGGGCAAAATCTATGAGAGGATTATCTTGCTCATGATCTGGTTGAGCATGTAAAATATTGATATTCATGGTAGGGGATGAAGTAGGGGTTGCATGAGGTATAATAGGACTATGCAAAGCAAGTTTAGTTATGTAAGCAAAGAAATGGCCTAGAAATTCAAAGAGGGATGATATATAGGCTAAAAGAATAGGAGGGTTACTGCAAATCAATCAATTACCAATAAGAACTTACTAAAGTTAAGTACACTAGGATTTTCACAAAAGTAATGGGTAATTCTCTTTAAAAGGGTGATTACATTTAGGTTGAATAAGGTTCTTATATTAAAGGGCTTACATTATAGGGTAGAACTTGTAATAGTTGTTGCAATCCAACATTTGTAGCAATTACTCTAGTTTTCTTTTCAATTTTAGTAGAGGGCAATGATGAACAAAAGTTTATTAGCTATAAGTCAAAGGTAATGACTAAATAAATTTGGTTAATTTCAAGACCCTTAGAAAGATAGGGATAAATAGTTAAGTGCAACAAATTGCAGCCAGTTAGGTAACAAAGAGTAGCTGCTACTAATAAAAAGAGGCATGCCCCTACTAGTTTCTAACTGTTTTAATTTTATGACTAGAAGAATCAGTGTATGAGTGTTATTAGTGTGATGTTAACTAGAATGCTCATGAATTAAGGATTAAGAGTAATG